>AWOL01S0024093.1:0-35236 GCA_000715115.1 Nicotiana otophora
CCCACACACACGTCAAACGGGTTGCCCCGCCCCGACCACTGCACCCGGTGGGACAGCTGGCGCGAGCCTAATGAAGCATAATCACACCCTTATCCTCATAATGTGTCGTTGGCCGTTTGGTTGCGCTTACAGGCCACATGAATTCCCAACTTAATGTGAGGAAAAAAGTGTGGGGTGTAACACAAGCAAAGTTTTCGGTTAGAGTTTGGGTCGTGACAAATATTTTCAAATAAATACATTCGTCAACTGTTGTCAAGTCATAATTTGAGGTAAGAGTACAAGCGAATAAACTTTAGTTTTTTGATAAAAAATTAGTCTGATGTAAGCAATAAATAAGTACATTTTTGAAGAATTAACCTAATTAATAGTCCACCCAATAGCTTAAATTAAAAATAGCTGGCATATATATATAATCCACATATAATATGTGCATAAACAAGTATAATTAGTGTATTATATATGTATACCAACTAAAAAGCAAATAGTGAATCTTACAGGTTATTTATGTAAACAGTAAAATAAATTCGTAGTGTTCCGTTCTTAGGGGTCATTTGGTAGGATATATTAGAAACAATAATACATGTATTAGCTTTAATAATATTAATCACTTATTTTGTTGTGTTTTCAAACTATGTATAACTAATACCTGTATTAGTTATACACCATATTAAATAATATTCGTAAACGTACAAGCCATGGCATTATCAACACTGTAATTTTTAATATATGGATAAGCATATATAAAGACAGAACCACCCTTTCAAAATCTAATACAAATTCGTTCCAATATTTTTGGAAGGTATTTTTGTAAATAAATAATTTTAAAAAAATATTGTGCAATGCATGTTATTTTTAATACACCAAACCAAACTGTCGATAGGAAATAATTCCGTTATCCCAGCATTACTAATTCTAACATTACTATACACCTTATTCAATACTATTCTTATACACCCCACCAAACAACCCCTTAGTTTTTAAGTATATATATTTGGCATGTTGATGTGTTATAGGAGAGCTTAGCTTATGTTTTGCCAAGACAAAGGTGGAAGGACATGAGCCAGACATAGAGGCACGGAAGAACTATGCATCAGTTTTCTCAAGGGTAGATTGTGATTGAAATCAGGGCCGACTCTAGCATAAAACAACTAAAGCAAAGGCCTTAGGCCCCACAATTATGATTGCCTCATTTTTTACTTGTTCTGAATTAATTTTTCTTTAAAATTTGAGTACTTTAAATGAAATAGTACAATTTTAAAAAATTCCAAAGATTGAGAATTATTTTAGGAAATAGAAATAACAGTTTGGACAAGACAACACTTTTCAGAGATCTTGCCGCATGAAAGTGAAAATCTTAAAACTATTTTGACAAGCGGCCAAAATTTTCACTTCGTTTATATTTTGACTTTCTCATCATACTGTACGCGGGTAAACCTGAGCCCGCTGTATGACTCGACTCCTCGGTGAGCCAAACGGAATAGGAACGTGACCGTAATGTATCAGATTCATTAAGCTATTACTGAGTCCGGGATCACTCCCCTTAATTGGTTTGACAATTTATTACGTCCTTTATCTGCATAATCTAACGATATTTATCATTTGTATTGAATTAATCACATATAAATTCAATTGCTATCCATTTTTTAGAGTAAACAGTTTGGCGCCCACCGTGGGGCTAAGGATAATAGTTGCAATTTGATACAAATTTTCATAACGCACTCTATTTTACATCTATTCTTTGAGCTTCTAATTTTAGGTCAAATTAAAAATGTCAAACTCCCAATCTGCCCATTTGAACGTTGATGATGAGTCCAACCACCATGGCGAGAACAACAACGTGGTGCCCCCTGTTGACCCCAACAGAGTCCCAGTCGCAGATCCGATCAATGCTAACTCACACATGGCTATCGAAGAAAATTTGCCTACTAACCTTGAAAACAGCATTCGTGGGGGAGCCCGATCAATAGCCCGGAGTACACAAGGTGATGTGATCAACTTGCGGGTGATCTTCAAAATATTACAGGCTCAACATGCAACAATAGCCTAGTTGCAGAACAAAAGTCGTGCCCCTAGTAGAGTTGAGCCCGAACCATCCTGGAAAAATACCCGGAGAAATGAACCGGCCACAGAAAGGCTAGGTGAAGCTAAACCCGGAACCAACCCCGAAAAAATAAAGATGCTTGAGGAATTGACAAAATGGGTGGAATCAGGAGAAAAGAAAATCGAAACCAACGACAAAAAAATGGAGACCTATAATTCCAGGGTCGATCTAATTCCAGGAGCACCACCGATACTGAAGGGCTTGGACTCCAAGAAATTTGTCCAAAATCCTTTCCCTCCAAGCGCAGCTCCGAAGCCAATCCTAAAAAAGTTCCATATGCCCGAAATTCCGAAGTATAATGGAACAACTGATCCAAATAAACATGTGACCTCCTACACGTGCGCTATCAAGGAGAATGACTTGGAAGATGATGAAATCGAATCCGCTCTGCTGAAAAGGTTTGGAGAGACTTGTCAAAAGGAGCTATAATATTGTATCACAACTTACCCCTTTAATTCTATTGACTCATTTGCTATGCTTGTAGATGCCTTTGTAAAAGCGCACACCAGGGCCATCAAGGTCGAGACCAGGAAGTCAGACCTTTTCAAAGTAAAGCAAAGAGATAACGAGATGCTCAGGGAATTCGTGTCGAGGTTTCAAATGGAATAGATGGATATGCGAGGAATTCACCCAAGGACTCAAGCCCCAAATCTCATTGGCTTCACAATAATTGAAACAAACTTTGATAGAATACCCGACGATAACTTGGACCGACATCCATAACCGGTACCAATAAAAAGTTAGGGTCGAAGACGATCAGCTTGGGGCCCCTTCCGGATCCGTTTATCTCGTCATAACTAGTGATATATCCAAAAGAGCCATCGATCATGAACCAAGATCGAACAAAGATCGGTATCAACCATACAATGGAGATCGAATGGGTAATGGGCCCGGACGCAACCTTGCAAGGAGTGAAAGAAGGAACGATCGAGGCCACAATAGTCGGGGACTTATGAGTAAGAATGGTTTTGACAGGACACTCGGGGCCATAGAGGCAGCGAGACTATCGGAATACAACTTCAGTGTCGATGCTGCTAGCATCGTATCCGCCATCGGATGTATCAAAGATACCAAATGGCCTCAACCATTGCAATCCAATCTCGACGAAAGGGACCCCAACCTAATGTGTAAGTATCATGGCACTCACGGCCATAGAACCGAAGACTGCCGACAATTAAGAGAAGAAGTAGCCAGATTATTCAATAACGGACACCTCCAAGAATTTCTGATTGATCAAGCCAAAAATCACTTCAGGAATAGAGACTCTAACAAGAAGACCGAGCAAGAGGAACTGCAGCACGTCATTAACATGATCATTAGTGGAGTTGACGTCCCCCAAGGGCCGATGCTAAAGTGCACTAAGGTGTCCATTATAAGGGAAAAACGGACTCGAGCTTATGTACCAGAGGGAACCGTATCTTTGAACGACGAGGACGCTGAAGGCATCGTGCAACCACATAATGATGCACTGGTAATATTTGTACTCATAAATAAATCTCGAGTTAAGTGTGTGTTAATTGATCCAGGTAGCTCGACCAATATCATCAGATCAAGGGTCGTGGAATAGCTGGGTCTACAAGACCGAATAGTGCCTACAGTCCGATTTTTAAACGGATTTAACATGGCATGCGAAACTACTAAAGGGGAGATTACCCTGCCGGTAAACACCAACGGAACCATTCAGGAAACAAAGTTCTATGTGATCGAAGGAGATACGAGATACAATGCTCTATTCTGAAGGCTATGGATTCATAGCATGAGGGAAGTACCCTCAAAACTACACTAGGCATTAAAATTCCCCAAACTGGGAGGGATCAAGATAGTTTACGGAGAACAGCCTCCTACAAAAGAAATGTTCGCGGTCGATGAGGTAACCCCGATATACGCACTCTCGACATAAAAGGACCAGAGTTCAGTTACGAAGAAAGAAACCAAATAGCAATCACTGACACCAGCCCCGACCAAACCAGAGAAGCAGGAGACATGCGGGGATGATGATTATAGAGTCCCTAGGTCGTTTATAACCCCTGAAGATTTCGATGCCACCAAGTCAACCGTTGAGGTGCTGGAGCAAGTCATACTGGTCGAGCACTTGCTCGATCGGAAGGTATACCTGGGCACGGGGCTAACTCCCGAGCTCAGGAAAAAACTCATTGAATTCATTATAGATAACATAGATTGTTTCGCTTGGTACCATCTTGATATGACAGGGATCCCGCCAGAAATAACTACTCACAAGTTGAGCTTGGATCCGAAGTTCCACCCGGTTAAACAGAAGAGAAGGCCTCAGTCCGAAGTCAAGCATGCATTCATTAAAGACGAGGTATCCAAACTCCTTAAAATAGGTTCCATTCGGAAAGTTAAGTAACCGGATTGGTTAGCTAACGTAGTGGTAGTGCCTAAAAAGGGAAACAAATTAAAAATGTGTGTAGAGTAGAAAGACTTGAACAAGGCATTCCCTAAGGACTCTTTTCCTTTGCCTAACATCGATCGCATGATTGATGCGACGGCCAACCACAAGATACTCAACTTTCTCGACACCTATTCCCGGTACAACTAGATCCAGATGGACCCGGGCGACAAAGAAAAGACTTCCTTCATCACTAAATACGACACCTACTGTTATAACGTAATGTTGTTTGGACTAATGCCGGTGCCACTTACCAAAGCCTAGTAAATCGGATGTTCGAAGAGCAAATAGGAAAATCAATGGAGGTTTACATTGACGACATGTTAGTTAAGTCCCTGCGAGAAGAGGACCATTTGGAACATTTGCAGGAAACCTTCAACATACTTAAGAAATACAATATGAAGCTAAACTCAGAGAAATATGCATTCGGGGTCGGGTCCAAGTAGTTCCTGGGATTTATGTTGTCCAACCGGGGGATCGAGATCAATCCCGACAAGATCAAAGCTATAGAGGACATCACCATAGTGGATAATGTCAAGGCCGTTCAAAGGCTAACCGGGCGCATAGGCACCCTGGGTCGGTTCATTTCAAGGTCCTCTGATAAGAGTCATCAGTTCTTCTCGTTATTGAAGAAGAAGAATAACTTCTCGTGGACCCCGAAGTACCAGCAAGCTTTGGAAGAACTCAAATGGTACCTTTCGAGTCCACCTTTGCTTCATACTCCGAAGGCAAACGAGCAGTTGTACCTGTACTTAGCGGTATCCGAGATAGCGGTGAGTGGAGTCTTAGTTCGGGAAGAAGAAGGTACACAATTTCCTATATATTATGTTAGTAGTACTCTAGGCGAGGCCGAAACATGATATTCTCACCTGGAGAAAATGGCGCTCGTTTTGCTAAGCACCTCCAGGAAGTTAAGGCCATATTTTCAATGCCATCCCATATGTGTCATAACTACTTACCCATTGAGGAACATAATGCACAAACCTGAGCTCTCGAAATGATTGGCCAAATGCGCCGTGGAAATTAGCGGGTATGATATCGAATATCGACCCCGAACAACTATCAAATCTGAAATGTTGGCAAATTTCATGGTCGAATTCATGTCGGCCTTAATATTCGAAGTCGAAAAGGAATTGATATTAACCTCGGGGACCTCCTCGGGAATCTAGACCCTCTTTACGAACAGTGCCTCGAACGCAAAGGGGTCCGGACTCGACATCGTGTTGAAGCCGCCTACGGGTAACGCAGTTAGGCAATCTATTAGAACTGTGAAATTAACTAATAATGAGGCTGAGTATGAGGCCGAATATGAGGCCATGATTGCAGGTCTCGAATTGGCTAAAAACCTAGGAGCCAAAGTAATCGAAGCTAAATGTAATCCCCTCCTCGTGGTAAATCAAGTCAATGGGACATTCGAAGCAAAAAAGGAATGAGTGCGAAGATACTTAGATAAACTACATGTGACACTACATCGATTCAAAGAATGGACCCTGCAACACGTGCCACGGGATCAAAATAACGAAGCTGATGCTCTAGCTAACTTAAGGTCGTTGGTTGATAACGATGAATTCAACTCGGGAACGGTCGTACAACTCATGAAATCAGGGAAGGCCATGCCGAGATAAACTCAACAAGTTTAACTTGGGACAGGAGAAACAAGTATATAGACTATTTGAAGATTGGGAAGTTGCCCTCGGATCCCAAGGAATCAAGAATTCTGTGCATGAAGGCAATCAGGTTTAGCATGTCCAAAGATACTATATTTAGGAGAACGTTCGATGGCCCACTTGCCATATGCCTAGGGCCGGGAGACACCTAATATGTTTTGAGATAAGTTCACGAGGGCACCTGCGGAAACCATTCGGGGGCAGAATCATTGGTTTGTAAGATAATCAGAGCCGGCTATTACTTGATCGACATGGAGAAAGATGCGAAGGACTTTTTGTGAAAATGCGACGTCTGTCAGAGGCACGCACAAATGATCCACCAACCCTCGGAGTTACTACATTCGGTCCTGTCGCCTTTTTCGTTCATGAAATGGGGAATGGACATCGTCGGTACCCTTCCATGGGTACTCAGTAAGGCTCTGTTTATACTATTTATGGCTGACTATTTTTTTAAATGGGCCGAAGCTAAAACGTTTGAGAAGGTCCGGGAAAAAGAAGTCATCGACTTCACTTGGGCCTACATAATATGCCGGTTTGGTATACTTGCCGAGATAGTGTGTGACAATAGGAAACAGTTCATCGGCAACAAGGTAGGCAAATATTTCGAGGACCATAAGATCAAAAAGATCTTGTCAACACCCTACCACCCTAGTGGGAATGGACAGGCGGAGTCGACTAACAAAACAATCCTTCAAAACCTTAAGAAAATGTTGACCGACCCCCAAGGAAAATGAAAGGAACACGACCTCAGAATCCAGTACCGGGGCCACCCTATTTTTGTTGGTCTACGCCGCCAAAGCACTAATACTGGTCGAGGTGGGAGAACTGAGCCTCATGTTCCGATATACAATCGAAGAATCAAACGGTGAGGCCATGAGTACAAGCCTAGAACTACTGGATAAAAGGCGCGAGGACACTCTAGTCAGGCTGGCCGCCCAAAAGCAGTAGATAGAATGATATTACAACCGGAGAGCCAACCTCCAACACTTCAACATTGGGGACTTGGTGTTAAGAAGAGTAACACAAAACACCCAAAACCCGAACGAAGGAAAGCTAGGACCAAATTAGGACGGTCCATATCGAGTCATCGGGATTACCGATAAAGATTCATATAAACTCAAAGCAAGAAATGGTGCACGACTACCAAACAAATAGAACGTGACCCACATAAAATGATACTACTGCTAAGGAATGACCTCATTCATTTTTTTTACGAATTGGGCTAATACCTGCAGGCAACAACCAAAGGAGAATGTAGTTGTTAGGTCTGAAAGCACGCATTGCACTCTTTTTCCCTTGAACCAGTTTTTTCCCAAATGGGTTTTCCGACAAGGTTTGTGACCACACAACAATAAATCGTTCTAACTTAGAGTCGAAGACCGGTTTTAAATTGTAGTCTATTGTCGCGTCAACAGTATCCGAGTTCACTCAAAGATCGACCTCGAATACTGGGGGACATCACCCTCGGGTCAACATTTTTAGCAAGGAAGGAAACTCTGTGCTCAAACAATCTAGTCTCGGTGGTTAGGATTTATTATAAGGGAAAAACGATCAAATGAACCCTGCTCGCGTAGGTCACCTCGGCCATAATATGAGCTTCTACACACTTACAATCTTATACGTTACACGTAGAGATTAAAGAAAGTTTCTACCTTGCTAACAACATTTTTTGCTTCTTAAAATAATTGAGCCTAAGGGCTATTCCTACCCAGGAACGATCGAACCCAAGGGCCACCCTTATCCGAGCCCAAAGGGCTCCCCCCACTCGGGGTCTGTCATCTGAGATACATTCGGGCGGCTCGGGTTATCGAAATACGAAGGCACAAGAGCTAGTAGGCAGTGCCTAAACCTAAAAGGCTACTGCCGCCCTAAAAATGGTTTGGAGATGTCCGAAGCCCGTAATCAAAATATAAGGCCTTCAACAAAATTCCAAACCTATGCAAAGGTTACACTCGACAAAGATATAGTCTAAAAACATTTAAACAATCATCTTGGGGAAAGATTCCGGTCATTCCGAGCCCCTATAAGTTTCAAGCAAAACTTGCATCGAGCAAAAGTCTTGTTCGGACCTCCGAAAAATGACTTATTACTATGTTTGATTCCGTGCTAAGGCATTTCAAATCTTTGCAATTGTAAAAAGGATTCTAAAGATAATAGACTTGAAAATTGCCAAAAGGGAAAAAACTTTATATACATTCCGGAATGTCTTTACAAAGGCCAATGAAAATGGCCTCAAAAAAATAAATGTACAAGATACAAAAACAAAGACAAAAAATCCTAAGGCATCTACGCCAGATCTTCACCAGAATCTGCCTCATCACTAGAGCCATCGGGGCCTTCGGGTTCTTCGAAGCCTTCAGATCTTCCTTCATCTTCGGGTTCAACCAGCTACTTGGCCTCGCCTCAAGTCTCTTCGCCTCCTCGATCTAGGACGATAGGTCAAAGCCTCGGTCATGGATCTCTTCGAGGGTCTCCCTCCGGGATAGCCACCTCACGTACTCAGCAGTAGTCTTTAGGCGAGCCTCGGCTGCTTCGACATTGGTCCTATACTGGGCCACCATCTCTTCAACATCGACGAAGGTTTTGCATAACTGAGACTTTATAGATTCACATCCCTTACCGAAGGCATCCCTCTCTGCCAGAGCCGAACTGAATTGCGATCGGAGTTCATCATTCAACTGGGACTACTTGTCGGCTATTTCTTTCGCCACCCGGATTTGAACCTCTACCGATGCCAGCTGTGCCTGGGCAATTTCCTTCTCCGAAGCTAGTCGGTCCATTTTTCTCTTCCAACCATCGGCCATGGCTTGGACCTCATTCATTTCAGCTTGAATTTGGTCGATCCAGGCAATCTTCTGCTGAGCCTGCCAGGGTTGGTCATTAGTTGCCATGGCTAACTCTTCATTGCTTACTTCAAAAACCTTTACCTTTTCGACCAATTCGGCATGTTCCCGCCTCATCTTTCCCTCTAAGCCTCATCCAGCCCGGCCTGAAGGTCCTTGATGGCCCCTTCGTGTTGCTCACTGAGAAGCTTATACATATCTCTTTTCTCGGAAAGCTCCTTGACCTCAAGCTGGTTAACCTCAGCCCGGTACTGAGGAAATCTTTTGTGATGAAGTACCGAGGCCTGCAAAAGGGTAAAAGAAAAAAACATGAGGAATATCAAAAACTAAGTCAAAGTTCAAAAAAGCATAATGATGCCTTGCCCGATTCAGTGCCTGCTGCACTTTGTTGAACAGACACATCACGTCCTCCTTATTTATTTTTTTCTGCTCTTCTTCGGTTTCCAGGCATCAGAGGTAGCTTGCTACTCCACGGGAGCAGAAAGAACCCGGGCATCCTCCGGGATAGTGATGATTATCGACCTCTTACGACCGGGATCCACACTCGGGACAAGGATCTGGTTGATTAAATTTGGGCTCGAGTTCAGCCCGCTGACCTCTGAAGACGGATACTTCTCGACACTTTCAGGTCGCCCAACCGAGAAAATTCTTCCAAGGCGGACGAGTCCACACCGTCAAAAAAGGAACGAAAGGGATCATCCACTCAATGATCCCCTTTGTTTTATTTCTCCTTCCTCGCTTGGGCCTCCTCGAGCATAGACTCGGTGAAGGAGGGCATCCCCAAGATTGCAATTACGCCGTGCACTTCCTTTGGTGCAGAACCGGCATCGTGGGAACTTTCACCCCGAGGATCCACGTCGACTTTTTGAGTTGGAGGGGGTTCGACCTCGCGAGTCTCACCCTCAGACGCATCCTAATCCCCGGGATAGGTCATCTCATGCGCTACGAAAATAGATTAATCCTCTAGCTCGTCCCTAAGCTGGAGAAGGGAGTCAAAGGCAGGCACCCGAGAACTGGAGCCCTTCCTCGGGGAGCCCAAGGGTTTTTATTTCCTCTTCTTTTTTTCCCTCTGTGGCAAGAACAAAGGGATCAATAGGTGGGGGCACATCTTCGTCTCCTTCTGAAGGCCTAAGTTCGGTGGTCTTAGGCAAACCTACAATGATAAAGAAGGAAGAGGGGTTAGTATAATATAAGGTGGAGACATAACGTTGGCTATTCGGAAAGAGACCTTACCATGAGAACGTGCTTCCTATCGGCCCTTTGAGAGTCCGCGCCTTGTGCGCTTGAAGTAGGATATCTGAGTACAGATTCCCTCGATCACTTCTTTAACCGGGGGACTGCATTCGGAAACTGGGCAACAACTGCACAACTAGTAATGTGAATGAGAAGATCGAAATAAAAGAAGAAGAAATTTTGATGAAGGAGTTGTACTTACGATACACATTCCATTTCTTAGGGAATGACATGTATTTAGGAGGGATCAAATCCTCGGTCTTCACTCGGACAAAGCGTCCCTACAAGCCACGGTCTCGGTCTTCATTGATACTAGAGAAGGGGGCCTTGCTAGATCGACGTGTAAGTTTGATCAACCCCCATCGCAATATCCAGAGACTGTATAATCGAAGCAGGTGATCGATCGTCCACATTGATGGATGGATTTGCCCGAGGCACACTTCGTACCTCTTGCAAAAATCCAGGACAATCGGGTCCACCGAGCCCAATGTGAAGGGATAAGTGGAAACACTTAAGTACCCTTCCACGTGGGTAGTAATAGCGACATCGGGCCAGGGGACTACTACATCCTTGCCTTCCCAATTGCAGTCCTTACGAAATATGGGAAGAACGTCCTCGGTCATGGAATATCCGTATCTCGAGACTCCTTCACCTCGGTCCTGTTTGCGCGAAGGCTTCTCGGCCTTGAACTCGTCTGTAATTGAGCAAACCCCAGGGATAAACGTTGACAAAGGAGGCTCGAAGGCCAGTTCATTGGCATCCGCATCAGGGGAAGCCGCTTCGAGGGCCACCAAATCGTGGGTGGCCGCTTGTGTACCAACGGCCGACTGAGAAGATGAAGAGGCAACTTGTTGAGGAACAATTTTCGATGTTTTTTCCATTATCATGTGGGAGAGAGTTTGAAAATTTGAGAAATAAACACGAAGTTTTGGAAAAATAAGTTTTGAAGACGAAGAACATGGTATGAATGTCACAACCCAAAATCCACTAAAGGTCGTGATGGTGCCTAACGCCGCCGTCAGGCAAGCCAATATTGATTGATCAACTTAATTACTCATTTTATCACTTTCGAAATCATAATCTCCATTAATTTAAATAGTATAAAATAGGATTTACAGGGTAAAATGATAATAATTAAGTGAAGTACAATAACGAACAACCAGTAGGAATCCCCAAAACCCGGTGTGATAAGTGCATTAGCATTAACTAGAAAATATAATAAAATATAACATCTGTCTGGAATACAAGTTAGACAGGAGAATGTAAATAACTCTGATGGAGACTCTGTATGTTGCGGATCGTAACATGGAATGCTGCTCACCGTAAAGTCTCCGCAAATGCTGCGCCTCTGCGCCCAGAGGACCACCAGAAAGATATATATATACCTGCTCTATATGTGCAGCAAGTGTAGCATGAGTACGTAAATCAATGCATACCAAGTAAGTACCTAGCCTAACCGACATCGACACTTACTAGTGGTCCAATAAGACAGGTACAATAAGAAGTAAATAAATATGAGGCAAAGCAGATAAACGGTATGAACAAATATAAATACGAGGTACAATCCTCCTCTGAACGGTAAACTCAAGCTCTCACTAAGTAGTTACCTCCTCAATCAGAGTCTATATATAATTGACCTCACTAGATAGGTCGTCATCAAGAAAACTCACAGATTCACTGGCTTCTTGTCAAATATTACGCACGATTTCATAAGAGTATTTTATAGAAATGCCGAGGCGTATGGAACGATCCCATCATAATATGTGCACTGCTGAGGGTCGAATGACACAAACCATAGATACATCTATTATATTGTCGAGGTGAACGGCCCACTCCCATGAGAGTGTGATACAAAATCGTGCCGAGGCGAACGACCCGATCCCATTATAATGTGCGCACTGCCGAGGGTCGAATGACACGAACCATAGATGTATCTATTATATTTCTGAGACAAACGATACAATCCCATTAGAATAATAAGCTTTAATGAGTCCTTGACTCCATTCACAAATAAACGTGCGATTTATGAACTTTAAGGAAAACATTTCGATGAAAACGCATAGCGCGGGAAAAATTCGTAAGAGGAGTATAATTATTCCGCGGCTAATCATGAAGCCCGTCAAATCTCTACAATAGCAAGTCTATCACTCTACGCAAGTCTAGTCTCAAGTCGTAATGTAAAATAAAGGAATTTAATAGGCAAGGGACAACTCAAATAGTGCAGTTATAGCATGGTGTGAACCTAAGTCTACTCGAACAATAACATGAATTTAGCTACGTACGTACTCCCGTCACCTCGTGGGTATGTATCCCCTGCAATAAGTAGCACATACCAAATACATGGAGACTTACCTCACTCCGAAGTTCCATAACCGGCTCCAACACCTCTCAAACACCTCAAACTGATGCCCGTATCTCCAAAACTAGTCAAACAAATGTGCAAATCCATAAATATATACTCTATTACCCACAATTAATCAATTTATAACAATTTCCAACTCCGCTCGAAAAGTCAATAAAGTCAACCCTCAGGCCCACGTGCCCGGATTCCAAAATTTTCCAGGATAATCATTACCCATAACATTACGAACTCAAATATATAATTTATTCCCAATTTCATGTCCAAATTTGTGGTCAAAAATCCAAAATACCAAATTCTAGGTTTCTTTCAAAATTCCCCAATTTCTACTAATTTTCATGTTTAAATTCCATATATGTTCATGAAATATCATCGAAAGTGGTTTAGAAACACTTACCCCCAAGAGGAGGATGAAATATCTCTCCAAAATCGCCCCAAAGTTGGCTCCAAGAGAGAAAAATGAGATGAAATGAGCAAATCCTGCATTGGCTAGCATATATATTATGCCGAGTCGATTTTCCGCATCTGCGGAACTCCTTGCGCTTCTGCGGCTCCGCTCCTGCAGAAGCTACCTCGCAGATGCAGCTTTCCCCTAAAATGCGAGGAGAAGGACCGAATTCGCCATCGTGCACCTCGCTTCCTTTAATACAAAGACACTCTATACAGAAGATCATTCGAGGGAGTAATTTTGTGATGTTTAGGGGAAGATGAAACAGTCCAAGCTTTGCAAAAAGGACATTCTAGGGTATGTGGATCACATCAATTTGGATCAAAGTTCCACTTTCATAGAGAAAGGATGGGATATTATTGGCCAACAATGGTAAAAGATATCGTGGACTACACTCAAATATGCAAGACTTTCCAATTCCACGCATATCTTATACATCGGCCACCTAATGTGTTGCACCCGAGTGTTGCATCCTGGTTGTTTGACGCTTGGGGATTGGATGTTGTTGGACCACAGCCAAAATTCTCTGGTGGGAACTTATACATCTTGGCTGCAACTGACTACTTCTCAAAATAGGTTGAAGCTGTTGCTCATAAGGAAGTAAAGAAGGAAAATGATGTAAGCTTCATCCGAGTAAATATAATCTATCGTTTTGGCATTCCTCGTTACATAATAACGGATAATGAAAAGCTATTCGATAATAAGTTGATGAACAAGATCTTTGATCTCTTTGTCATGAAACAGCGTAGCTCTTCTATGTACTATGTTGCCCCAAATGGTCTACCTGATGCATTTAATAAGACTTAATTCAACTTGTTTAAGAAAGTCGTCTCCAAGTCCAAACGAGATTGTCATGATCGTATGGAAGAATCTCTATGGGCATATAGAATAACTCACTGCACACCAACGTGAGCAACCCCTTATTCATTTGTTTATAGAGGTGAAGCTATGTTGCTACTTGAGCGTCAAATACCTTCCTTGCAACTTACTATTCAAGAAAGGATCACCGATGAAGAAAATACTCGACTTCGATTAACAGAGTTGGAGGCTCTTGATGAAAAAAGGTTGGAAGCTCAAGAGAGTCTTGAATGTTACCAAGCTAGATTGTCTTGCATATTCAATAAAAGAGTTCGCCTGAGATCCTTCCAAGTAGGAGATTAAGTCCTCGGAGTAAGAAGACCTATCAACATGTCTCATCGAATTGGAACCAAGTTCACTTCCAAAAGGGATGGACCATACGTTGTGCAAGAAGTTTATTTGAGTGGTGCTTATAGGATAGTTAATGTAGAAGGCTTGAGAATCAGTCCTATTAACGAAAAATTCTTAAAGAAATACTATCCTTGAAAGAAGATACACTCCTTAACTGTCACGACCCCAAATCCTAACCTATCGTGATGGCGCCTAACACATCTACTAGGCAAGTCGACAATCACTTAAAAACTAAGCATTTAAAATTAAAATATGATTTAATAAGTCAACAAATGAAAGTCTTACAGATAACTGATAAAAACCACTATAACTCAACTACAACAATCCCAAAATCCTGGTATCACCGAGTACATGAGTTACTAAGTGTCAACATAATTTGAGACTGTAGTACAATTGTTTGTGAAAAATAGAATGTTACTAAATAAAATGAAAGGAAGGAGGGTCAAGGTCTGTAGGCATCATAAAAACAACCTCGAAGTTTCCGAGCAGGTACTAGCACCAGATCTAGCAATCACCGCGTCCAGCGTCCAGATGTACCTGGATCTGCACATGAAGTGTAGAATGTAGTATGAGTACAACCGACCCAATGTACTCAATAAGTAATAGGACTAACCTAAAAGCAGTGACGATCTCCGAAGGATACAGTCAGAACCAAAATAATTACAACATAGATATAACAAAGAGAATTACAGTAATAACTCAGAGAAACTTCCATATACAACTCGTTCACAGTACAAACATTTAGGCATGCTTTCAAGTTCAACAATTTAATCCCAACACTGATAAAATATGCCAAGTACAACTTGCATGGGGAATGTTACATTCCTTTTCCTACATGTCAAATATGTATGTCAAATGTAATGCATCACGGTGATAATCCCAGGTACTCACACTCTTAGAGTACACAATTTGTCTATCTCAAATTCTCACTCATCACACACAATCCCTCAGCACAGTACGAGTGCCTAGCATCAATATCCCTCACCAAAGCATGTCTATATAAATCGATGTGCATGCGCTCACTGCTGGTATGTCAGACTCCGGAGGGGCGGATCCTGCCCAGACGCTAATATAAAGCCTACAAGGTCTGCTGCGGCGTGTAGTCCGATCCATAATAACTAATAACCCACTAAGGCATGCTGCAGTACAACCCGATCCATAATAATAATAATAATAATAATAATAATAATAATAATAATAATAATAATAATAATAATAATAATAATAATAATAATAATAATAATAATAATAATAATAATAATAATAATAATAATAATAATAATAATAATAATAATAATAATAATAATAATAATAATAATAATAATAATAATAATAATAATAATAATAATAATAATAATAATAATAATAATAATAATAATAATAATAATAATAATAATAATAATAATAATAATAATAATAATAATAATAATAATAATAATAATAATAATAATAATAATAATAATAATAATAATAATAATAATAATAATAATAATAATAATAATAATAATAATAATAATAATAATAATAATAATAATAATAATAATAATAATAATAATAATAATAATAATAATAATAATAATAATAATAATAATAATAATAATAATAATAATAATAATAATAATAATAATAATAATAATAATAATAATAATAATAATAATAATAATAATAATAATAATAATAATAATAATAATAATAATAATAATAATAATAATAATAATAATAATAATAATAATAATAATAATAATAATAATAATAATAATAATAATAATAATAATAATAATAATAATAATAATAATAATAATAATAATAATAATAATAATAATAATAATAATAATAATAATAATAATAATAATAATAATAATAATAATAATAATAATAATAATAATAATAATAATAATAATAATAATAATAATAATAATAATAATAATAATAATAATAATAATAATAATAATAATAATAATAATAATAATAATAATAATAATAATAATAATAATAATAATAATAATAATAATAATAATAATAAAGCCAATATGTCCTACTGCGATGTGCAGCATGATCCACAAATAACTCTCACAACACGGCTCTCAGGCCTACCTTAGTCACCAATCTCACAAGTCTCAAGCCTCACAACCTCGTACTACTCAGCCCAAACAATAATAATATGTGATGTAACAGTGAATGATAACATAGAGTGAGATATGATATGCAAATGACAGATCATGACTAAGCACATATTTATAATTTAAGCAAATAACTCAAAAAGCAGAAGAAACCTCACTAGGCCTCAACAGAATAAGCACATAGCCTAAATATGCTTTCTAACATGAATTACAGTTCAATTATTATAACAGGTAAGGATTTCACGGATAGAACAAGACTAGATAACTACACAGCACCACAGAATCAACCGAGTCATAATTACCATGGTGCACGCTCACACGCCCGTCACCTAGCATGTGCGTTACCCCAACACCACTCATATAACATGTATTCAAGGGATTCATACCCTCAATACCAAGTTTAGAAGTATTACTTACCTCAAAGTGTGCAACTCAATGCTCCAACAAACCCTTGCCTCACGAATAGGCCTCCGAGCGACTCGAATCTAGTCACAAATTACTTAATATAATCAATACAAGCTATAAGAATCGATTCCATACGATAAAGCTAAGTTCTTTAACCAAATTCAAAAAGTCAACTCCAGCCCCCATGCCTCGGAACCCGACAAAATTCGTAAAATCCAAACACCCATTCAATAACAAGTCCAACCATACCAAAATCATTCAATTCCGACAGCAAATTGAACCTCAAATCCCCAAATCTTACTCTCCAATACATAGACCGCAAATCTCCCAGATGCCACCTTAAAAACACAAAATCTAGGTGTAGAAATAAATGGGTATTCAATATTAATGGACAAAAGTGATCAAACGTTGGTTACCTCTTGAAATATAGTTAAATCCCGCTCAAATATTGCCAAAACCGAGCTTTCAAAGTCTAAAAATGAACGAAATCTCCAAACCCTCGATTATAACCTTTTGTCCAAGCATCTCGCACCTACGGACACCTACCCTGCACCTTCGATTTCGCTTTTGCGGAGAATCCACCGCTTTTGCGAAGCCCAATTAAATCCCGACCAGCTGCTTTTGCAATCCAAGGTCCACTTTTGCGGGACCGCATCTGCGGAGCACTCTCCCCTTTTGCGACAACAACCTCCCAATCTAAAATCCACTTCTGAGATCACCTACCCGCATCTGCGAGCTCGCAGGGGCAGAATTTCCCTCGTACCTGCGCAATTACCCAGTATTCCCCACTTCCGCATCTGCGCTCTCCTGGACGCTTCTGCTGCTCCGCACCTGCAGCCAATTCCACGCAAGTGCAGTTACACCAAACCTGAACGCAACAGATTTTCCATAAGTCCAAAATTTATTCTGATTTCAGTCTGAATCACTTCCGAGGCCCCTGGAACCCCATTCCGAAATAACAACACATCCTAAACATCATACGAACTTAGTCGAAGCTTCAAATCATATCAAACATCATCAAAAAAGTGAATGTGAAACTAATGGATTTTTGTAAGGCCCCATAAAATTTCGCATAAGGAATTTAAGGTTTCGTGGTTCCGAAGTAGGCTTACATGTTTGAGGATTGTAGAAATGCACTGGGGAGTAAAGGAAAAATTTATGCAGAAAAATGCATTTCTGCGGCCCACTATGCAGCCACAGAATTACTCTGCGAACCGCATAATGGTGGCAGAGTGAGGCAGGAATGGGCAGTTTTGGATGTCATTCCGCGGTCAACTATGCGACCACAGAACAAGTCTGTGGGATGCATAGTGACGCAAACCCATACAGGCAGCAGCAGTTTTGGGCACCAATTGTGCGGCCGATACGCGGACATCATATCCATTCTGCGGTCGCATATGCGACCACATATCCTGTTCCCGAGCTTCATTTTTGGGATTTTATAGCCCGACCCTACTTCTTTAAATAGACGCAATGGACTATTTTTGAGCTAAAATCTGATGTTTTAGAGAGATAGGAAACCCTAGGCTAATATTTCATCAATCTTTGGTCAAGATTTGGGGAAATTCACAAGGAAAACTCACAAGGTCTTCATCCTAGAGATAAGATTCTACACTCTAACCCTCCATCTCGAATTTTATCTAGAATTGGGTAATTAGTAAGATAAATTTTGGGCATGGGAGTTGTCCATCTTGCATGCATGTGTTATCAAAGGGTGTAAGAAGATTGTTGAGCTAAGAATGGTAGATAATGGGTTTGGGATGATAGAATCAACCATAAAAGAACCTTGAAACCTTAATGCACACCTAGTGTTTGATAAAATGCTCAAATGAGCTAGAACCATGATCATTCTCCTAATTTTGGTTCAAATTTTTTATATTGCTAAAATAGATGGAAGTTACTAAGAATTCCAAAACATTTTAGAATTTAAGGAATCTCCATTGAGGTATGTTGGCTAAACTCTTCTCTTAGAATTGAATCCCAAGGATTTCATGTAATTTATGTAAGTCCCAAATTGTTCATTATGAAAGTGGTTATTCCAAATAAGCTTGTGTTGAAATATATATGTTCAATATGCATCCCCAAAATATTTCTATCATGTTATGTTATCATTTGAGAATATTTTCAAAGTATGGGTTGTGCATTAATAATGTTGCGACTTCAAGTCAAGTTCAAACGAAGGCTATTATGCCAAATTTTGTGAAAACTCTCTATATGCCTAAGACTCTTAATTGCTCACATATATACTAGAAACATTGATATGAAATGCCTTGTTGTGGATGATGATGATGATGTTTGAAAGTGAAAAAGGTAAGCATGAAATATTAAATACGGTCGACGTGCCAATAATGATTTTATATTGTGGCCACTAGTGCCAATGAATTGAAAAGATGCGAAGGAATTATGAAATGAGATGATTTGTATAAGAAGGATGATGTCTCTATTGAGACGGCCTAGCCGATCGGGTTGTGATCGGATGCCATGCCGCTCACATGGTGGTGATTGTGTTGGAAATTATGATTGTGGTTGATGTCTCTAATGAGATGGCCTAGCTGATCGGGTCGTGATCGGACTCCGTGTTAAAAGTACGGTGGTATTAGTATTGTGAATATTGGAATCGTGAATGGTGGCATATTGGTACTAAAGGCCACCCAACTTAAAATATGGAAAATTTATTTAAACATTGTCTTGACCCTAATTTGAGGTTTGATGTTGTTTGAGGCTTCACTAATATTATGATTGTACTTGCTCGTATTATTTATCATTCTATTGAGAGGGTGTTTTGTCATTCATACTAGTACTATTCCATATGTATTACGTCTCTTTTTCCCGGGACGCTTCATATTCAATGGATGCAAGTGGTTCCACAGTAGGAGACACTGATCAGTGATAGCGGTACACTCTCTTCCCAGCAGACTTGGTGAGCTCCACTTCATTTTGGGGTCATGTATCTTTTGTTCCTTGTGTATTGTGTTTGAGGTATAGCCGGGGTTTTGTTTCTGGCATCATCATAATACTAATTTGTATCTAATATAGGCTTCGTAGACATAGTGTGGGTTGTGTATTGGTGCTGGGGAAGTAAAACTAGTTATGTTGTGTTTGAATTACTTATTCCACTTCAGACTATGAAAAAGGTGTGTGAAATTTGAGACTTTGAAACGAAGTAACTAATGGTAAGAAATTGGTATTGTAGACATGGTCACTTTATTGTTTGATTAACGAAAATTTGTATTCTCTTTATTCATGGATGAGTTTGGGTAGAAGGAAATCTAATAGGCTTGCTCGGTCGGGTTCACTCGGTTGAGCGCCGGTCGCGCTCCCCAAGTTCAGGGCGTGACAATTTTCAACTTCGACAATCGATGCCAAAACCTATCAAACCAACTCCGATTGGCCTCAAATTTTGCACACAATTCGTAAATGACAAAACGGACCTTCTCCAACTCCCGGAACCAAAATCCGAGCCCGATATCAACAAAGTCAACTCTCGGTCAAACTTCTCAATCTTCCAAACCTTCAACTTTCCAACTTTCGCCAATTCAAGCCAAAATGACCTACGGACCTCCAAATCAATATCCGGATACATTCTTAAGTCCAAAATCACCATACGAAGCTAACAGAACCATCAAAACTCCATTCTAGAGTCGTTTACACATAAATCAATATCCGGTCAACTCTTTCAACTTAAGCTTCTAACCTTGGGACCAAGTGTCCCAATTCATTACGAAATATCCCCAAACAAAGCAACTCACATAACAACAAATGAACATTGAATAAGCAATAAATGGGGGAAACAAGGTTACAATACTCAAAACGACCGGCCGAGTCATTATATTCTCCCCCTCTTAAACAAATGTTCATTCTCGAACGGGTCTAGAATTATACCCGAGTCTCAAATAGGTTTAGATAGCTGCTACGCATCTCCCTCACGATCTCCCAGAAACCTCCTTGACTGGCTGGCCTCTCCACTGATCTTTCACTGAAGCTATATTCTTTGATCTCAATTTACAAACTAGCCGATCCAAAATGGCCACCGGCTCCACATCATAAGTGAAATCCCCATCTCACTAAACTGTGCTGAAATCAAAAACATGAAATGGATCAACGTAATACTTCTGGAGCATGGAAATATGAAACAATATGTGAACATTCGAAAGACTAGGTGAAAATGCAAGCTTGTAAGCCACCTCTCCAATACTCTCAAGCACCTCAAAAGGGTCAATATACCGAGTGCTTAATTTTCCCGTCTTCACGAACCTCATCACACCCTTCATGGGCGATACTCTGAGCAATACCTTCTCCCTCATCATAAATTCAACATCACGAACCTTCCAATCGGCGTAACTCTTCTGTCTAGAATGTGTCGTACGAAGCCAATCCTGAATCAACTTGACCTTTTCCAAGGCATCCTGAACTAGATCCATGCCCAACAACCTAGCCTCCCTCGGCTCAAACCACCCAACTGGAGATCGACACCGTGTCCCATATAAGGCCTCATAAGGAGACATCTGAATACTCGGTTAGCAGCTGTTGTTGTAGGTAAACTCTACAAGTAGTAGAAACGGATCCCAAGAACCCCCAAAATCCATAACACAAACATGTAGCATATCCTCCAATATCTGAATGGTGCGCTCGGACTGCTTGTCCATCTAGGTGTGGAATGTTGTACTCAACTCAACCCGTGTGCCCAACTCTTGCAGCAGTGCAATCCAAAACTTCAATGTGAACTATGTGCCCCAATCAGAAATAATGGACACCGGCACACCGTGTAGACGAACATTATTGCGGATATAGATCTCAGCCAACCTCTCCAAAGAATAGGTTGTCACAACCGGAATGAAATGTGCATACTTAGTCAACCGGTCCATAATCACCCAAATAATACCGAATTTATTTAAAGTCTGTGGGAGCTCAACAACGAAGTCCATGGTGATACTCTCCCATTTCCACTCAGGTATCTTAAGCCTCTGAAACAAATTGTCCTTCCTCTGATGCTCGTACTTCACCTGCTGACACTTCAAGCACCGAGACACATACTCCAATATATCTTTCTTTATTCTTCTCTACCAATAGTGTTGTCTCAAGTCCTGATACATCTTTGCGACACCCGGATGAATGGAATATTGTGAACTGTGGGCCTCCTCAAGAATCAACTCATGTAACGCATCCTATATTCGTCACAGAAATCTGACCCTCCATCCGCAACACCCCATCATCTCCAATAGAAACCTCCTTGGAATCACCATGCTACACCATGTCCTTAAGGACAAACGAATGAAGGTCGTCATACTGACGCTCTCTGATGCACTCATATAAAGAAGATCGGTAAACCACACAAGCTAGAACTCATCTAGGCTCCGAAACATCTAACCTCACGAACTGATTGGCCAAGGCCGGAACATCTTATGCAAGTGGTCTCTCACCAACAAGAATATATGCAAGATTAGCCATACTCACCGTCTTTATACTCAAGGCATCAGCCACCATATTGGCCTTCCTGGGATGATACAAAATGGTAATATCACATTCTTTTAACAACTCCAACCATCTCCGTTGTCTCAAATTTAGATCCTTTTGCTTGAATAAGTGTTGTAGACTCTGATGATCTGTAAATGCCTCACAAGACATGCCGTAGAGATAAAGCCTCCTAATCATTACTTCATTAACAATGGTTGACAACTCTAAATCATGAACGAGGTAGTTCTTCTTATGGGGCTTCAACTAGCGCGAAGCATAAGCAATCTCCCTACCCTCTTGCATCATAACACACCCAATACCAATCCGAGAAGCATCATAATACACCGTATATTAACCCGATGCTGAAGGTAAAACTAAAATTAGAGCTATGGTCAAGGCATCCTTGAGCCTCTGAAAGCTCTTCTCAAACTCATCAGACCACCTGAATGGGGCACCCTTCAGGGTCAATCTAGTCAAAGGTGCAGCTATGGATGAGAAACCCTCCAAGAAAACTCCAAATCTAAGTAGTTGAAGACGGTCTGGGCCAACTATGAACTGCCTCAATCTCCTTCGGATCTACCTTGATCCCCTCACTGGACACCACGTACCCCAAGAACACCACAAAATTGAGCCAGAACTCCCACTTGGAGAATTTAGCATAAAGCTTCTTCTCCCTCAACGTCTGAGTACATTCCCTAGATGTTGTGCATGCTCCTCCTAGTTATGTGAGTACATCAGGATATCATGAATAAATACTATGACAAAAGAATCAAGATATGGCTGGAATACATTGTTCATCGGATGCATAAATGCTATTGGGGAATTGGTCAGCCCAAAAGACATCACAAGGAACTCGTAGTGCCCATAGCGGGTCCTAAATGCCGTCTTTAGGATATCAGAATCCCGAATCTTCAACTAGTGATACCCAGACCTCAAATCATCTTAGAGAACACTCTAGCTCCCTGAAGCTGGTAAAATAAGCTATCAATGCGCCGTAGTAGGTAGTTGTTCTTAGTTTTAACTATGTTTAACTGTATTTAATCAATGCCCATTCGCATAGTACCATCCTTATTCTTCATAAAAAGAACCGGTGCACCCCAAGGCAACACACTAGGCCTAATGAACCCCTTATCAAGAAGATCCTGAAGTTGTTCTTTCAATTCCTTCAACTCTACTGGCGCCATATGATACGGAGGAATAGAAATGGGCTGAGTGCCTGACACCAAGCCAATACTAAAATCAATGTCCCTATTGTGTCGCATGCCCGATAGGTCTACAGGAAATACATTCAGAAAGTCTCGCACTACTAGAACATAATCAATGGTATGAGAATCAGCACCAACATCCCTCACAAAGGCCAAATATGCCAGATATCCCTTCCCAACCATCCGTTGGGCCTTCAAATATGAAATCACTCTACTGGGAATATAGTTGAGAGAACCTCTCAACTCTATCCTAGGCAATCCCGAAATTGCCAATGTCATGACCTTAGCGTGATAATCCAAAATATAATGACATGGGGACAACTAATCCATGCCTAGAATCATGTCAAAATCAACTATAATAAGTAGTAAAAGATCCACTATGGTCTCCAATCCCCCAATAGTCACCACACAGGACCGATGTGCACGGTCCACAACAATAGAATCACTTACTAGCATAGATACATGAACAAGCGTAACTAAGGAATCACAGGGCATTTCCAAATAACTAGCAAAATATGATGATACATATGAATAAGTGGAATAAGTGTCAAATAATATGGAAGCATCTCTTTGGAAAACTGAAACAGTACCTATGATCATTGTGTCTGAAGCAACGGCCTCTGGCCTAGCGGGATAAGCATAGCATCAAGCCTGACCACCATCTGATCGACCTCCCACTCTAGGGTGACCTCTAGCTGCCTGAGTCCCACCCCTAGTTGGATGAGCGGGTGGTGATGTAACTGGTATGGAAGTCATACCCTGACCCCTTTTCTGAACTACACCTCTCCCACTCGAAGAAACTCCAGTCCGTCAATGGCGGCGGGGACTGAATCTAACCTCGATAACCAGAATAACCACTAGAAGGACCTGGTGCCGATGAACCCTGAACTGATGGAGCATGGGATGAACTCTGAGATGTGAGGGAACAGAAATATGACTAACTCGGATGAGCACTGTATGAATCATGGCTAGTTGATGCACCCTAATAAATCAGACGAGCCATTTGAGCGAGCTTATAAGGACGACCCCTGCTGTGGTGGGACTGTTCTCCAAATGAGGCACTACTGAAGCCACCTGAACCACGAGGCCTCTTGGCCTCCCTCTCCTCACGCTCTTGACTGGGAACCAACTCTAGGCATCTAGCAATATCAACCACCTGGTCAAACCTCGCTCTCATCGCATTCTCCCGAGTCATGATGAAACACAGTCCATAGTTGAGGCCATCAATGAACCTCCTAAACCTCTCCCTTTTAGTGGGAACCAACCATACAACATGACGAGCTAACTCTGAAAACCTCATCACATACTGGGTCATTGACATACCCTCCTGGAATAGCTGCTCAAACTACCTACACAACTCCTCTCTATGAGTCTGTGGAACAAACTTCTCTAAGAAAAGAACTGAGAACTCATGCCACATAAGTGATGTAGCGCTGACTGGCTTGCTCATCTCATAGGTCTCCCAACATTTGTATGTTGCCCCCGTCAGCTCAAAAGTAATAAGTAAAACTCCACTGGTCTCTAAAATACCTGTCATGCGGAGGATCCGCTGGCACCTGTCTATGAAAACCTGAGAATCCTCTGACTCGGCCCCACTGAACTCTAGAGGCTTGAGCCTTCCAAACCGCTTTAGTCTCTTATGCTCCTCATCACTCATAGGTGGGCCAACCTAGGCCCGAGCAGCTGTAATCGGCTGGGTTGGTAGTATCCCCTGTGTCTAGAGTCCCTGAGCTACCTGCTTTGGAGTACGAGCGGCGGGAGACTAAGCACCTTCCCCGACCTAAGAAGTGGCTGGTGCAACCGGAATTGAAATCTTCTGAGAAAGTCTAGTGCATACCATCAAAATCTGGGCCAAAGCCTCCTGAAGGACTGAAATCACAGTGGGCACAGCTGGTGCCTGAGCGGGTCTCACCGGCTCAATAACATCGTGTACCTTCTCCTCAGCTGGAGAAACTGGTGGCTCCACTGGTGCTGCTCTAGCTGTGGTACCAGCCTTTGGCCTCTAACGCGACACCGGCCTCTCGCGACCCTAGCTGGTGGTACTGGTGGCCATCTGCCTGATCAAGTCGCACGTGTCCTTATCATCTATAAGCGAATAGAAGAACATAAGTTCAGTTTCCAGAATCAATAAATCCGCACGACAAGAGTAAAAGAAATAAAAGTTTCCTAATGCTTTGGTAGGCTCTCGAAGATAAGTACAGACGTCTCCGTACTGATCCGCAAGACTCTACTAAACTTGCTCATGACTTGTGAGACCTAAGTAACCTAGTGCTCTGATACCAACTTGTCACTACCCCAAATCCCAACCTATCGTGATAGTGCCTAACACATCTACTAGGCAAGCTGACAATCATATAACAACTAAGCATTTGGAATTAAAACATGATTTAATAAGTCAACAATAGAAAATCTCATAGATAACTGAGAAAAACAACTGTAACTCAACTACAACAATCCCAAAATCCTGGTGTCACCGATTACATGAGCTACTAAGTGTCAACATAGTTTGAGACTCTAATACAGCTGTTTGAGAAAAATAGAACAGTACTGAATAAAATGAAAGGATGGCGAGTCAAGGTTTGTGAGCGTCATAATAGCTACCTCGAAGTCTCTGAGCAGGTACTAGCACCAGATCTAGTAATCACTGCATCCATATATACCTGGATCTGCACACAAAGTGCATAGTGTAGTATGAGCACAACCGACCCAATGTGCTCAATAATTAACACGACTAATCTTGGGCTAAAAGAAGTGACGAGCTCCGAAGGATACAGTCAAAACAAAAATAATGACAATGCATATATAACAAAGAGAATGACAGTAATAACACATCGAAACTTCCATATATGTAGCTCGTTCACAGTACGAAATTTAAGCATGATTTAAAGTTCAACAATTTAATCCCAACACTGATAAAATATGCCATGTACAACTAGCATGAGGAATATTACATATCTATGCCTACATGTCAAATATGCATGTCAAATGTAATGTATCACAGTGATAATCCCAGGTACTCACACTCTCAGAGTACTCAATCTGTCAGTCTCAAATTCTCACTCATCACACACAATCACTGAGCATTGTACGGGTGCCTGGAATCAATGCCCCTCACCAAATCATGTGTATATAAAACAATATGCATACGCTTAATACTGGTACGTCAGACTTCGGAGGGGCGGATCCTGCCCAAGCGCTAATATAAACCCTATAAGGCCTGATGCGACATGCAACCCGATCCACAATAATAAATAAGCCAATAAGGCCTGCCACGACGTGCAACCCGATCCATAATAATAATAATAGTTATAAAGTAAATATGGCCTGCTATGGTGTGCAGACTGATCCATAATAACACTAACAACATGGCCCTCAGACCCACCTCAATCACCAATCTCACAAATCGCAAGGCTCACAACCTCGTACTACTCAGCTCAAACAATAATAATATGTGGTGTAACAGTGAATGATAACAAAGACTGAGATATGATATGCAAATAATGGATCATGACTGAGCACATATTTGTAATTTAAGCAAATAACTCAAAATAGCAAAAAGAACCTCACTAGGCCTCAACAGAATAAGCACATAGCCTAAACATGTTTTTCTAACATGAATTACACTTCAATTATTCTAACAAGTAAGGATTTCACGGGTAGAACAAGAGTAGATAACTACATAGCACCACATAATCAACCGAGTAATTACCACGGTGCACGCCAACATGTCTGTCACCTAGAATGTGCGTCACCTTAACACCAATCATATAATACTTATTCCAGGGATTAATACCCTTAGTATCATGTTTCGAACTGTTACTTACCTTAAAGTGCGTAACTCAATGCTCCAACAAACTCTTGCCTCGTGAATCGGCCTCTGGGCGACTCAAATCTAGTCACAAACAACTTAATATAATCAATACAAGTTATAGGAATCAATTCCATAAGATAAAGGTAAGTTCTTTAACAAAATTCAAAAAGCCAACCCCGGCCTACGCATCAGAACCCGACAAAATTTACAAAATACGAACACCCATTCAATAACGAGTCCAACTATATAAATATCATCTAATTTTGACCGTAAATCGAACCTCAAATCCCCAAATCTTACTCTCCAATACATAGACCACAAGTTCCACAAATTTCACCTTAAAAACACATAATCTAGGTGTAGAAATTAATGGGTATTCAATATTAATGGACAAAAGTGATCAAAAGTTGCTTACCTCTTGAAATATAGTGAAATCCCTCTCAAAAATCGCCACAAACCAAGCTTCCAAAGTCTAAAAATGAAAGAAATATCCAAACCCTCAATTATAACCTTCTGTCCAGGCATCGCGCACCTGCAGACACATATGCCGCACCTGTGGTTCCTCTTTTGCGGAAAATCCACCACTTCTGCGAAGCCCACTTAAATCTTGACCAGCCGCTTCTACGGTCCAAGGTCTGCGGAACCGCACTTGCGGAGCGCTCTCCACTTTTGCGACAATAGCCTCCCCGTCCAAATCCGTTTCTGCGACCACCTACTCGTATCTGCGAGCTCGTGCAAGCGAAATTTCCCTCACACCTGCACAATTACCAAGTCTTGCCCACTTCCACATCTACGCCCTCCTGGCCTCTTATGCGGCTCCGCACATGTGGCCAATTCCACGCAGGTGTGGTTACACCAGACCTGAACCCAATAGATATTCCATTAGTCCAAAATTAATTCTGATTTCATCCGAATCACACCCGAGACCCCGGGACCCCATTCCGACATACCAACACATTCTAAAACATCAACGAACTTAGTCGAAGATTCAAATTATGTCAAACAACATCAAAAACATGAATCACACCCCAATTCAAGCCTATTGAAACTAACGGATTTCCAACTTCTACAATCGATGCCGAAACCTATCAAACCAACTCCGATTGACCTTAAATTTTTCACACAAGTCATAAATGACACGACAAAGCTATTCCAACTCTCGGAACCAAAATCCGAGCCCGATATCAATAAAATCAACTCTCGATCAAACTTCTCAACCTCCCAAACCTTCAACTTTTCAACTTTAGCCAATTCAAGCAAAAATGACCTACAAACCTCCAAATCAATATCCGGACATACTCCTAAGTCCAAACTCACCATACGGAGCTATCAGAACCATCAAAAATCTATTTCGGAGTCATTTACACATAAGTCAACATTCGGTCAACGCTTTCAACTTAAGCTTCCAACCTTGGGACTCTATGTCCCAATTCATTGCGAAACATCGCCAGAACTAAACCAATCACCTGGCAAGTCACATAACCGCAAATGAACATAAAATAAGCAATAAATGGGGGAACGGGGTAGTTCTCCGACACAAAATAGCATAATCAATCTCAAATCCTAAGGGGTAGTGCTCCCACACAAAATTAGGCAAGATACTTACCTCAACTAGGCCAAGCCAATCCTCGAAAATAGCTTTTCCACTAAATTTCGCCCCCACACGGCTCAAATCTAACTAAAAGTGATTTAATATTATGAACCAATGCAAGGGAAAACAATGACAAAAGATAAAGATTTGATCATTACAAAATTCCCAAAAAGTCAACAAAAATCAACCCCGGGCTTGCCCGGTCAAAACCTGGGTCCAATGATAGATTCTAACTATCCACTACCCCACGAGTCTATATATGTGATTAGTTTTTCAAATTCGAGTCCAAATCGACTCTCAAATCTCAATTCTTTATTTTTTAAAAACTTGACAAAATTTCCCAATTTTCCCCCTTTGATTCACATAAATTTGATGTTAAATGTAAGATATAATCTAAGATATATTCATGAAATATAGTTGATAATTGATAAGAATCACTTGCCTAATGTTTGTAGATTAAAATCCCCTCTCCAAATCGCCTCCTACCAAGTCTAGGGTTCTAAAATGTGATAAAATGATATGAAATCCTGACTCTCTAACCTTTTGTTCAGTTGCAGATGTAGCAATTGCGACACTGCGTTCGCAATTGCGAAGAAAAGCTCGCAATTGCGGCACTGACAATCCTAAGGGAAACCTCGCAAATGCAAAAATGGATTCGCAAATGCGAACCATGTTCCGTTCGTAAAATTAATACAGTTATCACAATTGTGATATCTGTGATCCCCCTGCTAAGGTTGCTATTGCGAGCCTGGTGTTCGCAAGTGCGACACCGGAGGCATCAGTACACCAGCAACTCAGTTCAGTCCAAAATCATTCCCCGACGGGTCTGAAACTCATCTGATCCCTCGGGGCTCCAAACCAAACATCTACACAAGTCTAAAAATATCATACGAACTCGCTCGCGTGATCAAAACACATAAATAACATCTAGAACTATGAATCGAGCACCAAAATGCATGAATTTCAAAGTAAAATTCTAGAACTTCTAGAATTGCAACTAAGCGTACGAATCATATCAAATCAACTCCAAATAACACAAATATTTGCAGACAAGTTCTAAATAGTATAATGGACCTATTTCAAGTCCCAAAAACCAAATTCTGAACCCGATAGACAAAAGTCAACCTATAGTCAAACTTCTAAACCTCAAATTGCTAATTTTCGGCAAAATAAGACAAATCAACCTACGGACTCCCGAATTCGATTCTGGGCATACACCCAAGTCCAAAATCATGATATGAAGCTATCAGAGCCATCAAAACACCATTCTGGGGTCATTTTCACAAAAGTCAGACATTGGTCAACATAATCAACTTAGGCTTCTAAGCCAAGAGCCAAAGGGTCTAATTCAACTCAAAATCTTCTCTGAATGAAACTAATCAACCCCGTAAGTCATAGAACCATGTTTGAAGCATCAAAAAAGGAAACGAGGCGCAAATACACAAAATCACCGATCAGGTCGTTATAGTTATTACTTATTAAATGCTTTAATTGTTACTTGCCTTTACTTGTTAAATTCACGTGTCACGACCCAATTTCACCTATAGGCCGTGATGGCGCCCAGCGTTGCCGCTAGGCAAGCCAGTATGAACTAGACATGTATTTACTCTTTTTCCCAAGACCTGGTGTCACAAGTGTATGAGCTACTGGTAAAATATACAAAATACTAAGCTACTATCTGAAATAGAGTAGACAGAAAATAAATGCAAAAGAGAGACTCTGGGTGCTGCAGAACGGACTAGGAAGGTAGCTCACCACTAAGTTTCAGAAGTATCAAGGGTGCGCGCCGGGATGACTGCCAGATGCACCTGCCTCAAATCCTGCACGATTAGTGCAGAAATGTAGCGTGAGTACATAAACAACATGTACCCAGTAAGTATCCAGTCTAACCTCAAAGAAGTAGTGACGAGGGGTCGACATCGACACTTACTATGGGCCAACAATAAAATACAGGAATTCTAAACAGGTATAAGCCATGGAAACAATAACAATAGCAATAACACAATGTCAACGGTAAGTAAATGATCCATTAAATGATAATCAATTTCAAAATCTCTAACCAACATCTTTAACCTCAAATCAATTTATGTCATATAATAAATTCACAACCTCTCGAGCCATAAAGTAATATCAAGTGAAATCAGGCTCTGAGTGTTATTACGCACGATTTCTACCGAGGTCGTACGACCCGATCCAAAAACATATATATACTGTGTGCACTGCCGAGGATCGAAAGACATAAACCATAAATGCATCTATTAACCTATCGAGGCGAACGACCCACTCCCATGAGAGTAGAGAAGTTTACCTCGCTTGCAAAAGTACTTGCGCCGCGAGTAGACATGGATTTCTCAGAGTTATTATACATTCCTCAATTCTTCCCAAAGTAAGAAATCTAAATTGTAGAGTCTCAACCTTACAACCCCTAATCTCAGCTTTATTTAAGACAATTAATATACATAATAAATATAATAATACAATCAAGGCATGATGTAAATCCAAGACTACCGGATATCTCATGGAATATAGTTACGCACAGACTCTCGTCACCTAGTGCGTACGTAGCTCCCCACACAAGTAATTCACAATAAAAATACACCCTAGGGGATGAGTTCCCTCTTACAAGGTTAGGCAAGAGACTTACCTCATTCTCAAGCTCACTTCCGATCCACACATATGCTTTAAATCCTCAACTCGTTGTCAAATAACCTTAAACTAGTCAAATGTTATATAAATTAATCAATACATGTTCAAAAGTTTATAATTTAGCTATTAGAGTAATTACTCAACCCAAATTAGAAGATTCCTAAAATTCACCCCCGGGCCCACGTACCCGGATTCCGGAAATTGTTGAAGATAATTCTTACCCATAACCTCACGAACTCAAATATATCATTTTCACCCGACTTCATAATCATTTTCATGGTTAAATCCCATTTTTATCAAAACCTAGGTTTTTCATCTAAACACATAATTTTCACAATTTTACATATTAAAATCTATCCATAATCTATGTATTTAATTTACATTGGATAGAAATTACTTACCTTCAATAGCTAGGTAAAAGTCCCTCTTTAAGAAGCTCCAAAAATAGCCCAAGAAGTGAAATAAATGAGCCAAAATGGCCCAAGTCCCGTATTAAATGGATCCTTCTGTCTCCAGCAATTTCCGCATCTGCGGAGAATCGGCCGTTTTTGCGGCTCCGCATCTGCGGAAAAAGCATCGCAGGTGCGACTCTCCCCCAGATGGCCTACTTCCGCATCTATGGACAGTGGCCCGCTTCTACGAGCCTGCGTCTGCGGCGCACATCTCGTACCTATGGCCTTGCCCGCTTCTACGCTTGACTTCTTCGCGCCAACGTTTTCGCAGGTGCAGTCCTTGCTCCGCTTCTGCCCTGGCAGCCAACGCCAGGCCGCTTCTGTGAGCTCACACTTGCGGCTAGCTCCTCGCAAGTGCAATTTCACTAGAAGCTTTGTTGCTTCAGCCATTTTCTCCAAGTCCAAATGACTTCCGTGCATCGTTCGAATGGCATCCGGGCCCCCCGAGGCCTCGCCCAAACATACCAACAAGTTCGAAATCATAAAGCAGACCTGCTCGGCCTCATGAAACACGAAAAAAACCATCAAAACTAAGAATCACACTCCAAACCAAATCGGATCTACTTATGAACTTCAAGTTCTTCCAACTTGCTCATAACGCGCCGAATCATACTTAAACTACTCTGAATGACACCAAATTTTGCGTGCAAGTCTTAAATCACCATATTGAACTATTTCCGGGCTTGGAATTCTAAACGGACCTCGATAGCACCAAAACATGCTCCAAACCAAAATTTAAGAACTTTAAAACCTTCAATAAGCCAACTTTCAACTTTAGGCGCCGAAACTCTCCCGGGTCATCCAAAACCTGATCCGAACACAAGCCCAAGTCCAAAAATATCATACAAATCTATTGGGACCGTAAAATCCCGGTTTCGAGGTCGTTTATTATAAATGTTGACCCAAGTCAAACTTAACCTTTTTAAGCCAATACTAAGGAACTTAGTGTTTCGATTTCAACCCGAACCCTTCCAAACTCGATCTAACCATCCCTACAAGTCATAAAATAATAAAAGCACATACGAGGAGTCTTATTTAGGGGAATGGGGATCTAAAAAGAAAAATGACCGATCGGATCGTTACATCATGCCTTTATCCATTGCCTGCCTTAATTGCTAATTGTTTTCATGTATCCGTGTCTTTATTTATTGATTGTCATTACTTGCCTTTTTACCATGTGTGTAATTAAATAGCTACTTTTATCCATTTTATGTCTTTAATTATGTAATTATGTTATTGCAGTTTATTTGAATTACGCCTTAGTTGGTTGTAGATGTTCATTTATATAATTATTTTATGGGATTGGGTTGCACGCCACAACAGTTATTAGTATTATCATGTGGGATTAGGTTTTACGTGGCAACGGATATTGGTATTACTATTTGGGATCGGGTTGGTCGCAACGGTATTTTTATATATATTTGTGAATCGAGTTGCACACTGCAATGGAGAAGACTTGTTTTATATATATATATATATATGGATCGGGTTGCGTGACGCGACGGAGAAGACATATTTTACTCACTACAAAAAAAATCGTCTTTAGCGATGGACGAATTTCGTAGCTAAATAGTATATTTTTGTTGCTAAACAGGTTTAGCAACGGAATAATGATGGTTTTATGTCCGTCGGTAATTTGCTCGTAGCTAATCCCTTACTAACAAAAACATTTAATCTGATGGTTCGTATATGGTTCTACTCTTAGCGACAACACATATCCATCGCAAGTCATTTCGTCGTCGGATTTAATTGGCAACGAATATTTTCTGCCGCTAATCCGTCGCTAATATTATTGAGACATATTTACCTTTCTTTTGGTGACAAATTCTTTTGTCGCAAATCTGGCGCGACCTGTTATTCTATATTAGTTATAGCTACGAAGAAAATTCATCGTAGATTATATTTTTCTTATTTTATTTAATAAAATACATATTGTTCAAGCATATAAAGATACTCTTAATAATAATTGAAATTCATAGAAATTAATATTCTATAAGATCCAAAATAGATACCAAAATGCAAATGTATAATTAAGTTTAAAACATTTACAATACTAAAATAAATTTTAAAAAAAATAGTTAATTACTTAAAGACTAGAGAATGAAGGTGTCACGACCCAAATCCAACTAGTCGTGATGGCACCTAACCCAACTCGCTAGGTAAGCCAGTTAACTACTAACAAATTCCAATAATAATTAATAAAGTAATCAAATAAAGAAATTATCTAAATCTTAATCTGATACATTCCTCAAAAACTGGTAGTACAAATCATGAGCTTCTAAGAATAGAGTTTACAAAGCGAAAATGAAATAAATACATAGTCTATTTGAATAGTACATAAACAGAGTTTTACAGATCTAAAGCTACCACGAACAAGAGGCAGCTACAACCGGGACGCAGGTACATCTTCAAATCCAGCTCCCATCGAACACATCGACATCAGCAGTCATTATCTGCACGCAAGGTGCAGAAGTGTAGTATGAGTACAACCGACCCCATGTACTCAATAAGTAACAAACCTAACCTTAGGTTGAAAGTAGTGACAAGCTAACAACAAGGTCGGGTACAACACCAACATTCCACCACAGTTCATAATAGCATAGTACAATAACAAAAGGGTATCTCCGAAATAAAAGGCCCAATTCGTTCATAGTTCCAGAAAAATAGGCATTTCTTTTCAAGTATCTCAGTAAAAACCCAAATCTTTTACCGAAAAAGCTAAAGTACGAGTAAGTTTGAAAACTGTGGTTTTTCTCAAAACTCCTTTCAACAAATAGTAAGATGTTTCATTTCTGTTAACATGAGGAAAGTACTTCTCTATGCCTACATGTCAAGATATAGATAAAATCATAAATGTCCCCAAAACCGGGTAGCAGAAGGAAATGCATCTCTATGAATGTATCTCAAGTACGTATGTCAAATGCAATGCATCTCAACGATGAGCTCATGTACGCACACTCTTAGAGTACTCAATCTCACATTCTCTCTCACTATCTCACATTCTCTCTCACTATGCTCAATGCTCAGCACACTTAATCTCTCAGTGCTGTACAATACCTGTTGCGGTGTGCAGCCCAATCCATATATGACCATAAGGCCCGTTGCGGCGTGAAACCCGATCCACCTATATATAGTCGACTGCGCTCACTGAGGGTGTGCGGATTCCAGAGGGGTTCCTTTAGCCCAAGCGCTATATCGCTGCGGCGTGCAGCCCTATCCAATAATATATAAATAGCCATAAGGCTCGTTGCGGCGTGCAACCCGATCCATATATATATATAT
>AWOL01S0024093.1:45516-76075 GCA_000715115.1 Nicotiana otophora
GTGCAACCCGATCCATATACATACAGCCCTCAGGCTCGTTGCGGCGCGCAACCCGATCCATATAAATGAAAATCAATATAATATGATGCGGCGTACAACTCGATCCCAAAATATCACTCTCACTCAGGCCCCCGACCTCACTCAGTCATCAATCGCTCCAGTCTCACTCAGGGCTCACAATGTGATGAAACTAGCCCGACTATAATGATATGATGTATCAATAAATAATATCTGAGACTGAGATATGGTAAGAATGCATGGATATGACTGAGCATGAAATATCAATGAAATCAGTGAGATGACAGTAAGAAACGATCACTATGGGTCCAAACAGTATCGGTATAATGCCTAAACATGATATCTAGAATGATTGATAGCTTAACTACCTTATCACATGGTGAGAACACGGAAATCAACAAAGTAGGACCACTATACAGTGTCATGGGAACAACAGAGTCTCAATTCACATGGTGCACGCCCATACGCCTGTCACCTAGCATGTGTGTCACCTCAACACTAATCACATAACACGTATTTCAGGGTTTCATACCCTCAACTACTAGATTAGAAGATTTACTCACCTCGAACAAGCCAATTCCAATACTAAGCAAGCTAAGCGACGCTCTAAAATGCCATCCCGCACGTTCCGACCTCCGAATGACTCGAAACTAACCAAAAACAACTCAAATACATCAAACAATGCTAAAGGAACCAATCCCGATCGAAAAGGATCAAATCTTGAATGAAAAGCCCAAAATTGACCAAAAATCCAACTCGAGCCCACACCTCAAAACCCGACATAATTTACGAAATTCAACAACCCATTTAATTACGAGTCCAACCATACTAGTTTCACTTAAATCCAACTCCAATTCGATGTTCAAACTCAAAACATCATTATATGAAAGTTTAGGCAAAAAACCCCAATTGCCTCTTTAAAATTCACAATCAAATTACCAAAAACGAAGGTGGATTCATGAAATATAACCAAAACTGAGTAGAGAACAATTACCCCAATCCTTGTGATGAAAATTTCTCCAACAATCGCCTCAATCAGAGTCCCACATCTTGAAATATGAAGAAAGAACCAAAACCTCGATTTATAGCTTCTGCCAGCATTTTCGCACCTGCGGCATTTTAGCCGCTTCTACGGTGTCGCTTCTGCGACATAACCTACGCTTTTATGGAATCAGCTGAGGACTCGACCCTCACACCTGCGGACAACATATCCGCTTCTGCGACATCGCATGTGTCAGCCACCATCCGCACCTGCGAAATACCTCGCTCCTGCGCTCCTGCGCTCCATCACCTCGCACATGCGCATCCTCATATGCGCCCAAATCTCCGCTTCTGCGGTCTTCCTCACCCAGCACTATTTCCACTCCTGTGACCCCTTCCTCTCTTCTGTGACCATCGCACCTGTGCAAACCAGCCGCAGGTACAATCACATCAGAACTAGTAATAGCAACATGAAGTAAAATGATAAGAACCTCGTCCAAAACGCATCTGAGCCACTCGGGACCATGTCCGAATATACCAACAAGTCCAATAACATAACACGGACCTACTCGAGGCCTCAAATCACGTATAACAACATTGAAATGATGAATCGCACCTCAAATCAAAATCTATGAACTTTGAACTTTCAAATTCAATAGCTCGTGCCGAAACATAGCAAATCAATCCAGAATGACTTCAAATTTTGCGCACAAGTCCCAAATAACATAACGAAGCTATTCCAATTCCCGAAATCACAATCCGAAACTGATATCAAAAAGTCCACTCCCGGTCAACCTTTCTAAAAATTTAACTTTGGCCATTTCGAGCCAAATTCAACTACGGACCTCCGAATCACAATCCGGACTCTCTCCTAAGTCCGAAATGACCCAACGGAGCTAATGGAACAATCAAAACTCTGTTCCGGGTTCAAATTCACAAAAAGTCAAACTTGGTCGACTTTTTCAAATTTAAAGCTTCTAGCTGAGAATTATTTTTTCAAATAAATTCTGAATAACCTGAAAACCAAAATCGACGATTCACATAAATCATATTACATCATACAGAGCTACTCATTCCCTCAAACAACCGAGCGAAGTGTAAATTCTCAAAAGGACCGGTCAGGTTATTACAGAAGGTCATCATCAGAAAGCGATGCATGAACCTCGTTAATACCAAAACATCTACAATACCAAAATAAAGTTCAAATAAAAATAGTTAACTACTGAGTGACTGGAGAGTGAAGGTCATCATCAGAAAACGATGCATGAACCCCGTTAATATTAGTAGTAGAAGGAGGAACTGGAGGTACCACAACTGATGGGTGATCGGTATGATTATCTTGCAGATGTGATGGTGAAGATATCAATCCTCTTACTCGCACATCCAACACAGGAAGCATATGATCAGTCAGTACATGAACCATATGATCAGTTTCTCTCAGGATCCGGAAGATCTCTATGGATTTTCAAAGTTTGGTTTCTTCTAGAATGAGGCAACAAACAATACTTGTGGTTTCATGTGAGACGTATTGAAGGCAAAGTCGTACATTATGGTCTAAACTAATGAATGTGATGAAGATGAAGAAAGTGTGGGCTCTTCGTATCATATTACTGCACAAAATGAGCAAGGTAATTCATCTCTAATAGAGGATGATGAGAGATTGGAGGATGTTTCACTGTGTTATCACATATCTTTCAATGATGGAGACTTATTACTTATTTTAAATAGCATAATACTTATAATCTCAAAATAATCTCATTCCCGAGCTTACGTCGATTAACTTACGACGATTTTAACGTACGAAAATGCGGGATGTAACATCTCATTTTCCAGCTTTCATCAATTACTTATGGCGTACTTTCACGTACGAAAATATGGGGTGTAACACGAAATAATGCTAGACCCCAAGCTAGGAGAAATGTACCCCCTGCTCCCATTATAAATCAAGAAAACCCTATAGATGATTTTAATGATGATATTGATTTTGATAGGGTAGGAAGAGATAAGAGGGGACAAAGAGGAAGACTAGAAGATAATAATATAAGTAGTATAAAGATGAAGATGCCATCTTTCAAGGGAACAAGGGATCCAGACTTATACCTTGATTGGGAGAGAAAGGTTGAAGCCATCATTGACTGCCACAACTATTCTGAGGGTAAGAAGGTTAAACTTGGTGTTGTTGAGTTTTCTGACTATGTAGCAGTCTGATGGAAAAATCTTTCTAGGGACATATTGCAAGAAGGACAAGCACTCATTGCTACTTGGGCTGAGATGAAGAGGGTAATGAGGAAGAGATTTGTGCCATCACACTTTCAAAGAGATTTACAATAACGTCTTCAAACTTTGAAGCAAGGGTCCATGTCTGTGGATGAATACTTTAAGGCTCTGAGGAGACACCTACTCCTAAATTCTATGAAGACAAGGGCAGGAGCAAATTGGAATCCAATCAGGAGGTAAGCCTTTTATGCCTAAACCTTCTACTTCTACTTCTTCTATTCAATGTCTCAAGTGTCAAGGGAGAAGGCATAAGGATTATGAATGCCCAAGTAGAAGAAACATTCTAATCAAAAAGGATGGGTGATATGAGAGTGAAAAAGGTGAACCAAGTGAAGAACGAAAAGAAAACTTTGTAGAGAGTGAAGAAGGAGAAGAGATGGAGTACATTGATAGCGGGGTGAATTTTATGGTTAGGAGGCTTATGCACATTAATTTGAGCCACTCTAATGAAGAACAAAGGGAAAACATATTCCATACTCGGTGTGGGATTAAAGACAAAATTTGTTCTATGATAATTGATAATGGGAGTTGTGCTAATGTTATGAGTGAATATTTGGTGGAAAAGTTAGGATTAGAATGGACGAAGCACCCTAGACCTTATAGGTTACAATGGTTCAATGATAGTGGAGAGGTCAAGGTGAATAAGCAATGCATGGTCTCCTTCAAGATTGGAAGGTACTCTGACGAAGTTCTATGTGATATAGTACCCATGCAAGCTTGTCATATCTTGTTGGGGTGCTCATGGAAGTATGATAGGAGTGCTTTTCACGATGGGAGGAAAAATAGATACTCTCTTGAGCATAATGGAAAGAAGTACATTCTTGCACCTTTAACTCATTCCCAAGTGTATTAAGATCAATAAAAGATGAAGGAATCAATGGGGAAACATGGGGAGGGATCAAAACCATCCCGCATTTCGTACGTTAAAGTTTCGCCATAAGTTAATCGATGTAAGCTCGGGAATGAGATTAATTTTGAGGTTATAAGTATTTATGTTATTTGTAACAAGTGATAAATGAATTCCGTGAAGATTAGAGGGTAAACAAATCAAAGAATAAGTATTCGTTAAAGTTTATCAATTTTGGATAAAATACGGTCCAAGCTATAATACCCCATATTTATGGGCTAGTGCCATACAAGGTACCACATGACCATGATAGTAAGGTATATAAAGTGTGTTTAAAATAATTAGTATTTTAAGTAATTTGAGATAATTCCTCATTATGTTGGTAATGGGTTAATTATTGATTTTAGTGGGAGATTAACAAGGTAATTAGAAATTATGGATAAATATTGGGGGGGGGGCACTAACCCCACGTGGCAGCAAGTGAAAAATGGATCAAAGCCCAAATAATTTCGCCCACAAAGGCCGAGATGATATAACGGGATGCGCTCAGAGGCTGGATGATGTTATGTACACATATACCTATGCATGATACGACATTTATACTCACATGCATGACTTTATAAATATCTCAGGATTCACAAAGTTATTTAGACTTACAGGCAGATTCCTTTACTCCATGTTTCTTCTATGTCTTTTATGTACTGATTTTCATGCCTTACATACTCGGTACATTATTCGTATTGACGTCCCTATTTCCCGGGGCCTATGTTTCATGCCCGCAGGTGCAGGTAGACAGGCTGACGGTCCCCCTTTTTAGGATCCTTGATCAACGAGAGTTGGTGTGATCCACTTAATCCGGAGCTGTTACTAGTTTTGGTACGTTGTTTTTGGTACGTAGATATGGGTACGACAGGGCCCAGTCCTGTCCTTTATATAGTTATACACTCTATTAGAGGTCTGTAGACAGTCATGTTTAGTTGGATAATATGTCGCCTTCTAGTTTTGGATATATAGTTGTCTATAGCAGCCTTGTTGATTCGCCCTACCGTTTTCTGCATGTAAATGTATATATGTCTTTTGGACATATTTTCCTCACGTATGTTATTCACGTGGTTCAGCAGTTTAATAACAGATGTTATTCATGACCTACCCTTAATTCATGTTTATATCTTGAACTCACGCTTAGGGGTGTTCGATAGGTAGGACTCGGGCACTCGTCATGGCCCATCGGTTTGGGTCGTGACATCCTTGACCCCATTTACGAATAAACGTGTGAGTTATGAACTTTAAGGAACACTTTTTTGATGAAAACGCATAGCGCAGGAGAAATGCGTAAGAGGAGTACAATTATTCCACGGCTAATCATGAAGCCCGTCAAATCTCTACAATAGCAAGGCTATCACTCGACGCAAGAAATTTAATAGGCAAGGGACAACTCAAATAGTACAGTTATAGCATGGTGTGAACCTAAGTCTACCCAGACAATAACATGAATTTAGCTACGTACGGACTCCTGTCACCTCGTGCGTACGTAGCCCCCGCAACAAGTAGCACATATCAAATACATCACCTAGGGGTAGTTTTCCCCTCACAGAGTTAGACAGGAGACTTACCTTGCTCCAAACTTCCATAACCGGCTCCAACACCTCTCAAACACCTCAAACTGATGCCCGTCTCTCCAAAACTAGTCAAACAAATGTGCAAATCCATAAATATATACTCTATTACCCATAATTAATCAATTTATAACAATTTCCACCTCTGCTCGAAAAGTCAATAAATCAACCCCTCTTTCCCACGTGCTCGGATTCCAAAAATATTCGAGGATAATCATTACCCATAACATTACGAACTCAAATATATAATTTAATCCCAATTCCTTGTCCCATTTCATGGTAAAAAATCCAAAATACCAAATTCTAGGTTTCTTTCAAAATCCCCCAATTTCTTCTAATTTCCATATTACAATTCCATATGTGTTCATGAAATATAATCGAAAGTGGTTTTGAAACACTTACCCCCAAGATGTGGATGAAATACCTCTCCAAAATCGCCCCAAAGTCGTCTTCGAGAGAGAAAATCGAGATGAAATGAGCAAATCCCGCATTGGCTAGCATATATATTCTGCCCAGTCGATTTTCCGCATCTGCGGAACTCCTTGCGCTTCTGCGGCTTCGCTTCTGCGGCTCCGCTCCTGCGGAAGCTACCTCGCAGATGCGGCTTTCCCCCAAGATACCAGCTTTCCGTTTCTGCGGGCCCTCAATCGCAGATGTGCATCCGCTTATGCGGAAACCACCCACATCTGTGGACTTCCTAGCTCGAGCAGCCTTCCGTACCTACGCGCCCACGACCGAACCTGCGGCTCCGCAGGGCGATACAACATCCACACTTGCGACCTTCCAGTGCCAGACCACTTTCGCTTTTGTGCTCCTCCGCCCCCATCTGCGTGCCCGCAGGTGCGGTAAAGTCCTCATACCTGCAAATCCAACCAACCTCAAACCCAACCACTTTTGCGACACCAGGCCAGCTTCTGCGGTCTCGTACCTGCGGCCCTTTCCACACAGGTGAGATTGCACTAGATCCCAACTGCCTCAGCAGCTCTTCCAAGCCCAAACTCGATCCGTTTCCAATCTGAACCACACCCGAGGCCCCCGGCACCCCGTCCAAGCATACCAACACATCCCAAAATACGATACGGACTTAGTCGAAGCCTCAAACCGCGTCAAACAACATCAAAATTATGAATTGATGACCGAAACCTTTCTTTAAACTCTCAAACATTCACACTTCGCCGAACGCATTTGAATCACACTTAAACTTTCCGGAATGACGCCAAACTTTACGCACAAGTCATAAATCACAATAAGAACCTATTCCAAGGCTTGGAACCTCAAACGGACATCGATAACACCAAAGTCCACTTCAAATCAAATTTAATAAATTCTTAAACTTTCAAAAATGGTAACTTTCCATAATAAGTGCCGAAATACTCTCGGGCGACCCGATACTCAACCCGAACATACGCCCACGTCAGAAATCATCATTCAAACCTATTGGAACCTTCAAATCCCGATTCTGAGGTCGTTTCTCTAAAGTCAAACCTTAGTCAACTATTCCAATTTAAAGCTTCCGAATTTAAAATTTTCCATCTGAATCAACTCTGAACTTCCCGAAAATCAATTCTGACCACACGTACAAGTCATAATACTTGAAGTGAAGCTACTCAAGGCCTAAAACCACCGAACAACATGCTAGAGCTCAAAACGACTAGTCAGGTCATTACAATAAAGATTTGAAGAAATTTTGGGTAGGAATCTAGAGATTGCTATGAAGATTGAAGAACAGGGATGAAGATTTGGAGATTTGAAGAAGGTTTTGATAATAGTGGGAAGACTCAAAGATATCGGTTTGATCGGTAAAGTAGAAAAAGGTCAAAGGAAGGAGGCTTTTATAGGGAAATAATTGATGTTTCACATTCGGGGAAAAGTTTCCGGTGAGCGACACATGTCCGAAGTCAGAACGACGCGATTGATGGGACGTTTCAGCTCCCCGTCGTAACGTACAAAGGAAGGAACTGGAGCCATCTGTTGTTTCCCATCATTTCGGCAAACCTACTCTCTAAGAAACGAGGAGACTATCTGTATGCGGATAAAATCGAGCCCACTGCATGACTCGACTCTCCAGTGAGCCAAACGGAGAAGGAACGTGACCGTAATATATCAGAGTCAGAGCAAAGAATCCCTCGTATCGGGGCTCGGGCAAAACACCCTCCCTAGGGGATATCGGGGTCATATCCTCGAGGCCCGATTTGAGGATTGAGACTTTAGAGAGCATTGCCAAGCCGCTGCACACTATTAACAAAGAGTCGTGATGTCTGTGCCTAATCGGATATCACGGCGTGAATCTCGGCCTGTATCGGCAGAAAATCAGTGATCGGCGAAACAGAAGATTTTTACCTTTTTTAGAATTGTACCTAGGGTAAAACTCCCCTACTATATAAAGGGGAAGGTTTACTATTCATAGGACACATTGTAACACGTATATCAAGGAAATATACTCTTATTTTCTCTGCTATTCAAAGTTCTTATTTTTTTTCATCATTTCTTCATTAGTGTGAGCTCGAGATCGAAGGCAAGCATTTTATTAAGTTGTTATTGAGTCTGGGATCACTTCCTTTAATTGGTTTGACAATTTATTACGTCCTTTATCTGTTTAATCTAACGCTATTTATCATTTGTGTTGAATTAATCCGCATATTCTTAAAACTACATATAAATTCAATTGTTATCCGTTTTTTAGGATAAACACATACTAAAACACATATTAAAAGTTGACTCCTTTCATGCAAAAAAAAATAAAGAAGAAAAAAGAGCCAATTGAAGTTCTTACTTCCTCTGTAAAAACAAGAATCAAGAACCAAATCAAGAACAAAGTAAGTTGTGATTTTTTTCTCTTTGACTATTCAAGTATTCCATGAAGTATTTGAAGCAACAAAAAGTTGTCTTGGCATCAATTTATCAACCGCTTGAATCACGTTTTGTTTTTCTAACTTTCTACGTATTATTTTTCATCTAAATTGTTTTGAATGTTTTTGTTAATATATTTATTGCTTTTATGGATTATTCATCTATTAGAATTTAAATATATTCGTAGGCGTGTAAATTTTTATTATATTTAAATTCACAAGAAATTTTAATTTAATCTCAAATTAAATATATTGTGGTTCAAATAAATATTATGGACTAATATAATTGAATTTGTTATAAAAGTCCAATACATATGGGTCAAATAAATAAGTCCAAATCTACTGGGCTAGCTATTTAATTGGGCTACAAGTGATGAGCCCACTATATTAAGCCCAAGATGTCATCTTTCTAGAGGCCCAGTTTGGTGCCACATGTCAAATAATGTGGAACGTCAAATCAAATGGAATAGCCAATAGGATTATGTCATGTGTCGAAATGACATAGCATGCCAAGTCAAATTAAAATACAATAAAATTATGCCACGTGTACAAGTGACATGTGTTGGCCAATTAAATGTGGCTTTGTTACTGCTTCAATCCGATTGGTCAATGATTCAAGTCAACCAATCAAATCACACAGCTACACCCCTCCTACAACTATAAATAGGGGTTTTCATAACTCAGAAAAAAGACCAAAAATCATAACAAGAAGAAAGAGAGAGCTCGTGGATCAAACATCGTAAATTTCTCTACAAGTTTCAAGTTTCAAACAATCAAGTTCAAGATCAAGAACAAAATCAAATTTAAGGCATTCAAGATCAAGATTACTTATCTTAACATAATCACTGTTTGTGGCGATAATCAAGGCATTCGTGGCGATAGGTTGAATTCAAATTTAGGATCAAACTCAAATGCCCTTGAATTTATTTTATTTACTGTTGGAAAGAAGAATCAGAGGATTTATAGAGATTGTAACACACAAATTATTTAAAATAAAATACTACAATTATTGCAATATTTTTCTAGTCTCGATTATTTCTTGATGCAAATTTATTGTCTATTGATGGTAGGCTGCAATCTCGTGTTTTAGTCCCTTATTGCGCTCTAATTTACTGCACTTTGATTGAATTGAGATTTAATCGCAAGTGGTTTGCACTAATTGTGTGTTTTATGCCTTGTAGGAGTGATTCCTAGCTATGTAGATGGTTTGGAATGAATTCAAGCTATTATGGAGCTTTGAAGTCTAAGTAAAAGCCCAAGTATTAAGTTGGGATTGCGTTCGGAGATCAACGGACAATACTGCACGTAACGAGAGAAATGAAGAATTGAACAGGATGCCACCCAGGTGCGCGAGCGCGCATTGGGCGCCCAAGTCAAGCAGAGCACTGTCCAAAGTGGACGGCCATATGCGTGAGCACACCTCCAGGTGCACGACCGCACACGCCCAATCCAGGAATTGTCCTATGTCGCGTAGTAAAAGGTGTGTTCGATTGAGCCTGACCCTAATTGGTATATATACATGGAAAAACGGTATTTTCTGGACTTTTGACACATCTAAGACCTAAGGAGGCTGTGGAGGAGGTGGAGAAGCAAGAGCGCAAGGAATTCATCATTCAATCCTCACTCAAGACAAGTTTGGATAGTTTTATGTTTTTAATTACTTTAAACATATTTGTGATGAATTACTCCATATCTATGGAGTAGTTCTCTTTAGGGTTTGATGGATTTGGTGTATTGATATTTGTTTGTGGATGATAACTCTAGTTTTATGTATTGAATCATTTTGGATGTTATTCACATGTTCATGTAATCAAGACAGGCATAACTTGTGATACTTTGCATTATCTTGTTCGGTGAGTTCATTAATTCTTCTTAGTAATCGAAAGAGGCTAGTTGAATTATTGTTTAAATCTAGTTAGGAGGATAATCGAGAGAGGTTCTCCTAAAGACCAATCCAGTATGAATTCTTACATATCTTCACTAAGCTTAAATTGGTTCATGTTGTGAGGTTGAGACTTAATCGAGAGAGGAGTTTCTACTAAACGTTTGAACTAATAATTGAGTGAAATCGAGAGACTCACTTGAACATTAGAAGTGAATTAACTAGAGTTAAATCCCAGACATTTATCTTGCACCTGTCCAATCAATTCATATTTCTCTTATTGATATCTTCCTTGCTTACTTTTGTTAGATTGTCATTCGTCAATAAGTTAGACTCTTAGTTAATTTTAGTTTTAATCACATAAATCCCAATTGTTGATCATCTTAGATAGCAATCAAGCTATAAACTATGAAAATTCTGTTTAACTCCAATCCCTGTAGATATGATATTATATTATACTATATTCGACTAGCGAGCATATTTAAGTGTGTGTTTTATGCTCGTCAAATTTTGGCGTTGTTGTCGGAGATTGGAAATCAATAGTGTTGGAAATAGTTTGTAGTGCTAATTCAAGAATTTTTCTTTTTATTTTGATTCTCTTTTTATGTTTGGTGTTCCTTGATTGTGCGCATGCTACAAGTTAGATTGGTGCATAACTCGATTTTCTGGGAGGGAAGTGCTACCATTCAAACCAGAAATCGAGAAACAACTGCGACAACTTAGGAAGGAAAGAAATCTTTCCGAGGATATAGAAAAGGTTGGGCAATCCTCAACCAAAGAATTTATGGCTGGAGATGATGATAATGTAGATTTGGCTGCAAGAGAGGCAGCCCAACAATGAGAGAGATGCAAGGGATGTTGAGGAAACGACTCTTAGAAATGTACAAATTATCTATGAAGAGGAGAGAACTCGGAGAATGGCTCAGAATCAACCTTTGGCTGCAGACCAGTTCGAAAATATTGCTCTCGGTGCTGGGAGACCACTTGGCGATTATGCTAGATCGGCCTGCAACCAAGGCTTATCAAGTATGATACCACCTCCAGTTGTAGCTAACAATTTTGATTTGAAGTAGCAGTTGCTTCAAACTCTGCAAAACAGTTGTGCCTTCAGAGGAAAGATGAACGAAGATCCAAACAATCATCTTATGGACTTCGAGGAGATTATGAACACCTTTCAATACAATGGTGTGTCACAAAATGTAGTCTACTTAAGGGCATCCCCCTTCACACTCAAGGATGATGCAAAGCACTTGCTTCGAAGCTTGCCTAATGGGTCGATTAGAACATGGGATGAGATGACCAGAAAATTTATTAATAAATATTTCTCATCAGCTAAGACGAGCAAGTTTAGATGAAAAATCCATAACTTTTGCCAGAACGATACTGAAACTATGTTTAAAGCTTGGGAGAGGTTTAAGGAGATAGTGTGAAAGTGTCAATATAGTGGAATTGAACTCTGGATGCAACTCCAGGACTTTTGGGATGGATTGACACCCGCCGCACGCAGAACATTGAACAATGCAGCTAGAGGCTCGTTGATGAAGAAGACTCCATATGAGATAGTCACAATTCTAGATGAGTTATCTTAAGATGCAAATCGGTGGCCCTCTGAGATTGATGAAAGAAGAAGATCAACGGATGTTTTACCAAGTTGATGCTAACACATCTGTGCAGGTACAGCTTGATGCCATGGCCAAGGAAATAAGGAAGTTGACCTTAGCTTCAATACATAGTGAGCCCCCACGCATCTTGTAATATATGTGGAAGATGACACCCTACTCATGAGTGTCAAGCCTCAATTTAGGAAGTTAATGTTGTTGGGAATTATAACTTCAATGTAATGGGTCAGAAGCACCCCATGTTTTCGTGGAGTTCACCTGGGGGCACTACAAATGCATGGCAACAAAACAACTCCAGATTCCAGGGACAAGGAGCCCCAAGCTTCCAAAATCAGCAGAGGCCGCAGTTCCAGCCTCAACAATCCACTCAGCCTGGGCTAGAAGATCTAATGAAGTCTTTCATTGTCAAGACAGATGAGAGATTAGATGCTCATGGTGTAGCTATCAAAGAACATGGCACAGGGTTATGAAACTTGGAGAAGCAAAGGGGCAAATTGCAACTGTATTGTCTGAGAGAATCCCAGGTACTCTGCCAGCTGATACTAAAAGAAACCCCAAAAAAACAGTGAATGATGTGATATTGAGAAGTAGGAAAGTGTTGAAAGATCCCACTCCAGTCCAAAAAGAGGTGGTACCTGAAAAGGAAAGTGAAGAGTAGTTGAAAATTGAAGTTGATAAGAAGAAGAAAGGCAAGAAGGTAGCAGACAAAAATAAGGAGGACACTTCAAGAAAGGAGGATCAGAATGAGAGCGAGCACATGTCTGATCTACCTTTTCCCCACAAGCTATAAAGAGAAAAGCTGGATAAGCAGTTTGAGAGATTTCTAGATATGCTAAAACAGGTTAACGTAAATTTTCCATTTACAGAAGTGCTCTCTCAAAATGCCAACTTATGCCAAATTCTTGAAGGAGATCCTCACAAAGAAGAGGAAGATAGAAGAGACCTCAGTGGTCAAGCTCACAGAGCATTGCGGCGCAATCTTGCAAAACATACTCCCACAAAAGTATGGAGATCCAGGGAGTTTCACTATACCTTGCTCGTTAGGCACTCGTAATTTTGATAAGTCTTTGTGTGATTCAGGTGCCTCAATTAATTTAATGCCTTTATCTATTTATAGGAAACTGTAGAATGAGATTGGAGAGATAAGGTCTGCACCAATATCTTTGCAGCTGGCAGACCAAATAACTATCATACCCGAGGGAATAGTGGAAGATGTCTTAGTTCGGGTAGATAAGTTTGTATTTTCTGTAGACTTTATAATAGTGAAGATGGAGAAGAATAAGTAAGTCCCCCTCATTTTAGGAAGACCATTCTTAGCGACGGGTAGAGCAATATTGGACATACATGATAGAAAACTCATACTTAGAGTAGGTGAGGAGATGGTGACTTTTGAGATGAATGTAGAAATGGGGATGAAATAAGAGAAGCCAGTTGCAAGTGTTGAGTGGAAGGTGAAGAGTTCAAGAGATAAGGCTCCAGTGATTTAGAAAGATAAGTGCGGGGTGTATCCCTAGAAGGATAAAAACAAGTTATCTGCATGGGTGTGCGCACTAGTTCGGGCGAGAACACTGTCCAAAGTAGGAAGCCATATGAGCGAGCACACCTCTAGGTGCGCGGCCGCGCACGTCCAATCCAGTAATTGTCCTATTTCGCGTAGGAAAAGGTGTGTTCGTTTGAGCCTGACCCTAATTGGTATATATACATGGGAAAACGGTATTTTTTGGACTTTTGACACATCTAAGACCTAAGGAGGCTATGGAGGAGGTGGAAAAGCAAGAGCACAAGGAATCCATCATTTAATCCTCACTCAAGACAAGAGTTTGGATGGTTTTATGTTTTTATTTACTTTAAACATATTTGTGATGAATTACTCCATATCTATGGAGTATTTCTCTTTAGGGTTTGATGGATTTGGTGTATTGATATTTGTTTGTGGATGATAACTCTAGTTTTATGTATTGAATCATTTTGGATGTTTTAATAGTTGCATCTATATTCACATGTTCATGTAATCAAGAGAGGCATAACTGTGATATCTTTGCATTTTCTTGTTGGGTAAGTTTATTAATTCTTCTTAGTAATCGAAAGAGGCCAGTTGAATTATTGTTTAAACCTAGTTAAGAGGATAATCGAGAGAGGTTCTCCTAAAAACCAATCCAGTACAAATTCTTGCATATCTTCACTGAGCTTAAATTGGTTCATGTTGTGAGATTGAGACTTAATCGAGAGAGGAGTTTCTACTAAACGTTTGAACTAATAATTTAGTGAATTTGAGAGACTCATTTGAAAATTAGGAGTGAATTAACTAGAGTGAAATTCCAGACATTTATCTTGCACCTATCTAATCAATCCCTATTTTCTCCCATTGATATCTTCCTTGCTTACTTTTGCTTGATTGTCATTCGTCAATTAGCTTTAGATTCTTACTTAATTTTAGTTTTAAATCACATACTTCTAAACTATTGATTATCTTGGATAGAAATCTAGCTACAAACTACGATAATACTGTTTAACTCCAATCCTTGTGGATACGATATTATATTATACTATATTCGACTAGCGAGCATATTTAAGTGTGTGTTTTGCGCTTGTCAAATTTTGTAGCTTTATATACTTAGTTAATTTTAGTTTTATATCATATAATTCTAAACTGTTGATTATCTTGGATAGCAATCTAGCTACAAACTACGATAATACTGTTTAACTCCAATCCTTGTTTATACGATATTATATTATACTATATTCGACTAGCGAGCATATTTAAGTGTGTGTTTTGCGCTCGTCATCTATAAATCTTGCATGTCCGGTGGGATAATCTATACCTCTCATCTCAAATTTTTAACCACCAAAGTTCAAGAACATCGAAATGGCCTGAAGGAAAATCAACTTTAGATCAACTTCCACTAAGGCTGCTAATTCCAAGTTCTATGTTGATGTGGAAAAAATCTTCGATGTTACCTTTGGAAGCTTTGGACCAGTTACACGAAGCAAAGCAAGCTCTTTAGGACAAGAATCAATCTAAGTGTCTTCTATATCGACCCTTGTTTTCAGATCTTCATCCTCAAAAGGAGTAAGATCTTCTATGAACGCACCTAAAGGAGAAGCGATATTCCTGAAAAGCTTAAGAAAACTCTAGCTCCGCTTAACCTCTCTAGATCCAAGAACTCTATTGCGAAGGAAGATGATGATACTTGAAATGATGGATCCTTTCCACTTATAACATATAGCGTGAGCCAATCGAGGATATATTTATGTGACAATCCATGCTAATTTTCATCGTCTATAATAGTCATGCTAGCAATGGTGACGAACGCTTCATCTGTGGAGTAGCAGTTGACAAACTTACCAGAAGCGATTGTTGGCTTGAACAAATGAATGCAAAATAAAGATGCTAGAATTGACAAGTTAACAGATAGGGTGAAAATCTTGATGGAAGTAAAATTCAGTCATGCACTTGGCAGGCTCCCAGAAATTTCAGAAAGTGATCCTCAACTAAGACAAGTAGCATCCTTTAAGGCTAACCCTGTCTCATATGAAGGGATGTGTCTAATTAATCAAATAAATGAGTTCATTGAAGGGACTATAAAAAATAAATATAAAGTTGATGCCAAGTCCTCTCTTACATAAGTAAAGTCGTACACTGTACGTATCGATAACTTGAAGATGCCGGTTGGATATCAATCTCCCCACATTTTAGCAATTTGATGGCAATGGAAATCCGAAGCAACATGTGGAACACTTGGTTGAGACATGTAATAATAGTGGGACCTATGGAGATTACCTCATCAAGCAGTTTATCCCCGCTAAAGGGAAATGCTTTTGATTTGTATACAGACCTCGAGGTTGGACCCTTTGATAGTTAGGATTAACTAGAGCAAAAGTTCCTTAACCGCTTATATAGCACAAGGCACACCGTGAGCATGGTGGAACTTACAAATACTCATCAATGAAAGGATGAACGAGTTATCGACTTTATGATGGAGGAATGCAAGCCTCAAATGTAAATATAGGCTTAGCGAAGGTTCCGGCATAGAGATGTGCATCCAATAAATGCATTGGGTACTTTATTACATTTTGCAAGGCATCAGCCTAGGACATTCGAAGAACTTGACACTCGTGCCCATGACATAGAGTTAAGTATGGCCTTTTCGAGAAATAAAAGTTTGCCTGTCTACGAGCCTTGCAAAGTGAACGACAAGCAAGAAGTCAAGAAATGGATCAAGTTTGAACCTATGTCTGAAAGCAAAGAAGCTATGACTGCAACACATCACGTGTGAATTTCACAACGAAGGTGAGCAAGAAGTAGAGTATGAAGTCCACTTCTTTTCAAGATAAGCCAAGTATAAAGTTGACTCTAAAGAAATACAAGAAAAGGAGTACCCATTTCTGGATTATGATGTGCCTGTAATTTTTGAAGAACTCCTCAAGTTAAAGCTCATTGAACTTCTAGAGATGAAGCATCCAAATGAAGCTGGAAAAATAAATTACCCAAATTACTGCAAATATCACCGACTTGTGAGTCATCCGCTATATAAGTGCTTTGTCTTCAAGGACAAAGTTATGGACTTAGCTCGTGAAAAAAAGATCGTGCTAGAAGATGAGAAGGCAAGAGTGAACGAAGTCTCTATCACCTTTGGCTCATTCAGTCTAGATGAATTATGCAATTTCAAAGAAAGTAAAGATGAAGAGTTACTGGAGAATAATAAAGCCAAAGCTGACCAATATGATAATGAAGGTTGGACCTTGGTGACTCGCCATAGACACTATAAAACAAGTCCATGAAAAGCATAAATCGAACAACCAAAAGTCGAGGTGTACTACCCTCAAAAGCCACTACATCCAGTAACATTAGAGGAGTTCTTACCAAGTTGATTTCCTGCGAAGATTTTCCATGATGGTATTGAGGCTTCTTGTTTCAATGTTGATAAAAGAGACGAAAAGAATGATGAATTACCGCTGACACCATCTTCGAAAAAATCCATCGAGTCTATTCCTGAAAAAGTTAATGCTTGCGAGTAAAAAGTCACATTCACGAATGATGACCTTCTAATAGGTGACGCTCCTCATTGTTGACGGCCAATTTTGACCCTCCCCTTTTCAATTAATTTATTTATACTTAATAATTTATAATAAATGTTTTCAGAGTATTTTCCAGTAATAAGTATCTATTTTTCACATATTAATCAAGCATTAGTTTTAAAATTAATCACATAGCATAGACATTATGTAATTACAAATATATTTACTATTTTATGATAATTAAAATAATTTCTATGTGTAGGTTCTATAATTAATAAATTACTCTTTAATTTTTGGTTAATTAGATTATTATGTTAATAATTCGAAATTAGTGTTACAATTTAGAAAATAAAGTATTTTTACAAATAATTAATTGTAATATTTAGTAGTATTTAATAATTATAATTTTACTATATATTATTGAAAATAATTAAGTTTATTTAAATTAATTTCAAAAGAGTAAAAGTCTAAAGGGTTATAATTGCAATTCCTTAATTAAACATAGAGTTGCTATTCTTCAAAGAAATTTCAGCCCAATTATCAAGCCCAAAGCCAAATCTGACCAAGACCCAATTCCCTTCTCTCCACCTTGGTAATCTTCGTCACCTATTCTTGACTAATGAGATCACGCCACATCACCCGTATCTCCCACTCACAAAGAAAACACGAATGAATTGGGACCATTGGTCTATCCTATCAACGGTCTGCATTTAATCCTCATTTTCTATTTTTTCTTTAGTCTTATAAGACTCAATCTCCGTCGTCAGATCAAAGAGAGTCTTGGTATTATGGAATTGTAAAAGATTTCTTTTGAAAAGAGCATGGTCAATTGAGGCATGTACCGTGTTTGTACCCTTTTGTCATTTTCCTCCTGTGGACGCTTAAGACGTTCCCCTTGTGATGAAATAAAAAGAATCATTTTCCTAAATATCGCAACTTTATTTACCGCTTTATTTATACTTAGCTTTTTCTTTCCAATAATCAAACCGATAAAAAGCCGCGTTCCATGATTATGACATGTAACAAATCCATTGAGCGAAACGATCCAGATTACGAGGAGTATGACGAGAGCATGATGCCCGACAATCTCCCACAGGAAATCGAGCAATTGGAGAGTCATAAAAATCCCAAACCTCAGAAACAGAAGTGTAATCTTGGAAGTGAAGAAGATATAAAAGAAACCAGGATCAGCATTCACCTAGAAGCCGATCAGAAGGAAAAAATGATTGAGCTCCTCCGACAATACGTCGACGTGTTCGCATGGTCCTATGATGACATGCCGGGATTAAGCACCGACATTGTCTCGCATCGACTGCCCACCGATCCTACCAGACCGTTGGTCAAGCAAAAACCCAAAAGGTTCAAACCTGATTTAAGTCTGAGGATAAAGGAAAAAGTGACCAAACAGATAGAAGCAAATGTGGTAAGGGTCACCAACTATCCAAGATGGTTGGCAAACATCGTCCTAGTACCCAAGAAGGACGAAAGATCATAATATGTGTGGACTATCGATATCTCAACAAAGCTAGTCCAAAGGATGAATTTCATCTGCCAAACATCCACATCCTCATCGATAATTGCGCAAAACATGAACTACAGTCGTTCGTGGATTGTTTCACTGGATAACATCAAATCTTAATGCACGAGGAAGATGCAGAGAAGTCACCTTTCACCACAACTTAGGGAGTCTACTGTTATAGAGTTATGACGTTCGGTCTCAAGAACGTCGATGCTACCTACATGAGGGCCATGATGACCCTCTTTCCCGACATGATCTATAAGGAGATTGAAGTGTATGTGGATGACGTCATCATAAAGTCTCGAAAGAGCTCGGAGCACTTGGACGACTTGAGGAAATTTTTTGAATGCCTGCGAAGATACACTTTGAAGTTGAACCCAGCAAAGTGTGCGTTCGGAGTCCCCGCTAGAAAATTATTGGGTTTCATTGTAAGCAGGAAGAGGATAGAGCTGGACCCATCAAAACTCAAGGCCATCCAAGAATTACCGCCACCAAAGATCAAGAAGGATGTCATGAGTTTCTTGGGCAGATTGAACTACATCAGTCGTTTCATAGCCTAGTCCACGATAATCTGTGAACCCATTTTTAAGTTGTTGAAGAAAGACATCACCACAAAATGGATGAAGGAGTGCCAGAAAGCCTTCGACAGAATAAAAGAGTATCTTTCAAACCTGCCAGTGTTGGTTCCCCCCAAACCAGGGAAACCATTGTTACTCTATTTGTCTATCTTGGACAACGCCTTCGGCGGTGTGTTGGGGTAGCATGATGGAACTGGGGGAAAGGACCATTCCATCTACTACTTAAGCAAGAAGTTCACGCCACGCGAGGCCAAGTATACCCTGATAGAACGCACTTGTTGTGCTCTGACTTGGATTGCTCAGAAGCTAAGGCATTACATGTCAGCATACATCACGCATCTGATATCTCGGCTCGACCTGCTCAAATACATATTTTAGAAGCCAATGCCTACCGAAAAGCTAGCTAAATGAAAAATACTCTTCTCGCTCAAATTCCGCTATAAGGCCCTAATAGCACCGCACCATTTGTGCATATAACCAACGAATCACGACTCCTCTTAGCATAGAAGAGTAACTCATAGATCATCTCAAAACACGAATAAACTCAACAACAACCGAATGGCACATCCCTCAACAATAGCAGTATGGAGCCAACCAATCCGGCTCGGTGTGGAATACACATCCTAATTGGGCCTACCAATGAACCCCCAAATCATCTCTAGTCACCCACAGATAGATAAATAACCTCTGAAAGTCCACAATGACTGAATCATAACACATACTATCATCTGGCTAGCTTCGGCCACAACTTCATAGTCCACAACCATGAAACAATTTGCTCCTGAGAACTCCCAATCTCCAAATCCATAGAACACACGAATCACCATATTTGATCCTAACTCCACCGCTAGAATGTCTAACATATCTCTCATACACGATCATCCCGCGAGGAATACTTCTAAAATTCTTCCGTGCCATATAGCAAAATTTGAATATCGGCAGTCGATCAACCAGAAGAGTGTCGCAGTACTAGTGAAGTATCCATACATCAAAACACATTGCTCCTCCTAAAATGTATACTCTCATCAAGCCATACCAATTAGTAATATCATTTACCTAGTCATCTGAAACCGTCCATGCTGCCTACGAATGTTTTTTATGACCTTCCCTTCCAAACAGAACTGTGATTCTGCTCACGTAAATCTCAATCCCACACAACACACCGCATATACCATGTCGTCATATGAAAAATATGAGAACTTCATAGTCCACTCCGAGTCACAAGCAACTACATATTCAATTAGCCAAGGACCTTCCATTTGATTTCATCCAGGAGAAATTCACTATACACCATATGCTCATCACGCCAGCAGGAAATATACCCCTCGAACCTTGGTAAAGAACCATTGAGAACTCTTCGAAACCCATTTGCACATAACCAAGCTATCTGAACTGAATCTCTCTAACTCACCCAGTCACACAGGTTGCCAAAACCCAAGAGCATTGCCACGAAACACCTGTGGAGACCAGCCACATCATAGGTATCTAAAGAACCGATTATATCAATTACAGTGTTGATCCAACCTACTACCAAGCTGTCCTATTTCTCCAAGTCATTTCCAAATTGCCTTCAAATTGATACTTCTCCTTGCTAGAACACCACGATCCTTAACCAAAATTCACCACACAAGAAACCCTAGTATAAAACCACCACGCCCTAAGGCCCATAAGCCGCTGACTCCTCTCTTAAGCAACCCAAAGCACCACAACCGCGACACACACTCTAAGGAGACCTTATGTGAACCTAAAATTGTTTCATTCCCCTTCTTGATGCTGAAATGCATAACCCACAATGGTATAAAATGCCACAAGTCTCGACACCATCAAATGTAACTCTCAGTTTCTAGCCATATACAAATCTTGAAAATTCCAAATCGCTACATATAAATCCTGAATCCATTAGAACCATTCTCGAGAGTCATCCACTCTACTCAAATCTCAATTGAACCGACCAAACGGATCGAACGACACGTGCCCCATTAGCACACCAACCTCCAAAGAAGTAACACTGCCTTAATACCACCGATCGAATTCATAATCTGTATACACTACATCCTTCGCAAATAACCACTCAATTATTTTATGATTCCCATGATTTTCATATACTCCTAAAGTGCCATAACACATATCCAGAAATTTCCTTACTCGAGTCATTCTCGAACTCAACCTCTGCAAGTCATAACTAATCCACAAGTATGCCTCAGACCAAAATTAAAATTTAACACATAACCATGAAATCAAATTGTCAATAGCAGGCTCCCCCACTTGGATCAAAGCCATAAATTAAAACACTCAATAACTCACAATGCCCATACTCTATTACTGCCATAATACCGCAATGAGATTCAACCAAATCCTTCCTTAGCTCCTGTAATGCAAACCATCTAATACTTCACATTATCTGCAAATCTCGCATTCACCCTTGTAATAGTCAAGCCAACTTCCACAAGCGATCCAAACTCAAATTGCAACATATATCATTCACTGGTAAAAGAGAACTCTCTACAAAACATCATAAGTACCACACAACCTCAGGACACCTCGCAGGAGATAACCTACCTGCTCTGCCACAAACTGGCATCTCTCTATACCCTTCCACAGTCACGACTACTACGCAATCACTTAATCTTCTTGATTCTAAACTCATCAACAAGACATGAGAATCTACTTTACTCCATAACTAAACAACATGAGAGATCCCTCAACACACCCATAACTCGAGACCATACGCCATATCAAGATAGAAATCAAACACCCAAGAGTCATTGCTACCTCTTAAGTAAACTCTTCTCACCACATTCGAACAATCCGAACACATCTCGCAGTCACATCATACTCACCACATAGCCATTTCACCGCTCATCGAGCCACAAATTCCACTCGCATGGACATTAAATCATTATCGGACATATGAGTCCAATTATACAAGTTACCACTGAAGCTACCGAGCTCAAGTTGCGGTCAAACTATGGCCTTAAGTCCTCCAGACTGGACCTTCACCAAAATACAGAATACACATCTCGAACCTCATTCATAGAATCACAAGCCGCCGGCACACAACCGATACCGAACGCTCACATGCGCATACGAATGCGTGGAAGGAATTCAAAGAGTTACGCTTCAAGCTGAATCAATGCTGCACGATAAGGAATGAAAGATTGGAAGTATATCCTAAATGTCCTGTAGCCTCTCGAAGATAGGTATGGACGTCAACATACCGATCCGCAAGACTCTACTAGACACTTGCTCATGACTTGAAGAACTTATGAACCTAGGGCTCTGATACCACCTTATCACGACCCCAAAATCACTAGTCATGATAGAACCTAACCCAACCCGCCAGGTAAGTCAATTAACCACTAACCAATTAATATAATAATTAATAAAGTAATTAAGTGAAAAATTATCTGAATCTGATACATTCCCCAAAAATTAGTAGTACAAATCATGAGCTTCTAAGAATAGAGTTTACAAAGCGGAAATAAAATAAATACATCGTCTGTTTGAAAAGTACATAAACAGAGTTTTATAGATCTAAGGCCACCACGAACAAGAGGCAGCTACAATCGGAATGCATGTACATCTTCAAATCTATCTCTCATCGAACACAGCAACATCAGCAGCCAACATCTGTACGCAATACAGAAGTGTAGTATGAGTACAACCGACCTCATGTACTCAATAAGTAACAAACCTAACCTTAGGTTGAAACTAGTGATAAGCTAACAGAAAGGTCGGGTCCAACACTAATATTCCACGACAGTTCATAACCGCATGGTACAATAACAAAAGAAGAATATCATAAATAAAAGGCTCAGTTCGTTCACAGTTCCAGAAAAATAGGTATTTCTTTTCAAGTATCTCAGTGAAAATCTAAATCTTTTACCGAAAAGCCAATATACGAGTAAGTTTGAAAACTGTAATTTTTCCCCAAAACTTCTTTCAACAAATAGTAAGATGCTTCATTGCTTCATTTTGAGATAGCATGAGGAAATTACTTCTTTATGCCTACATGTCAAGATACATGTAAAATCATAAATGTCCCCAAAACCGGGTAGCAGAAGGAAATGCATCTTATGCATGTATCTCAAGTACGCATGTTAAATGCAATGCATCTCAATGATGAACTCATGTACTCACACTCTCAGAGTACTCAATCTCACTGTCTCGCATTCTCTCTTACTACGCTCAATGCTCAGCACACTCAATCACTCATCGTTGTACAATACCTGCTGTGACGTGCAGCCTGATCCATATATGACCATAAGGCACATTGGGCGTGCAACCCGATCCACATATATATAGTCGGATGCGCTCACTGGGGGTGTGCAGACTACGGAGGGGCTCCTTTAAGCCCAAACGCTATAATCCGCACGGACAACTCGCGTACTGCACTGACAACTCACGTGCCATAATATCAATATCTTGAATCGCACGGACAACTCACGTGTCACACGGATAACTCACGTGCTGCACAGATAACTCATGTGCTATAGTGACAACATCCTCACAAACAGGCCACCGGCCTTACTCAGTCATCCATCTCTCCAGTCTCACTCACGAGCTCACAATGTTATGAAACTAGCCTGACAACAATGATATGATGTATCAATAAATAACTGAGACTGAGATATGATATGAATGCATGAATATGACTGAGTAATAAATATCAATGAAATCCGTGAGATGACAGTAAGAAACGACCACTATGGGTCCAAACAATATCGACATAATGTCTAAACATTATATCTAGCATGATTGACAGCTTAACTACTTTATCACATGGTGAAAATACGGATATCAATAAAGTAGGACCATTATACAATGTCATGGAAACAACAGAGTCCCAATTCATATGGTGCACGCCCACACGCCTGTCACCTAGCATGTATGTCACCTCAATACCAATCACATAATACGTATTTTGGGGTTTCATACCCTTAATACTAAGATTAGAAGAGTTACTTACCTCGAACAAGCCAATTCCAACACCGAGCAAGCCAAGCAATACTCCAAAATGCCATTCCGCGCGTTCTGACCTCCGAACGGCTCGAAACTAATCAAAAACAACTCCAATACTTCAAACAATGCTAAAAGAACCAATCCTGATCGAAAAGGATCAAATCTTGAATCAAAAGCCCAAAATCGGCCAAAAGTACAACTTGGGCCCGCACCTCGAAACCCGACAAAATTTATAAAATTCAACAACACATTCAATTACTAGTCCAACCATACTAGTTTCACTCAAATTCGACTCCAATTCGATGTTCAAAACTCAAAAATTCATATTATGAAACTTTAGGCCAAAACCCCAAATTTCCTCTTTAAATTTCACAATTCAATTACCAAAAATGAAGATAGATTCATGAAATATAACCAAAACCGAGGAGAGAACACTTACCCCAATTCATATGGTAAAAATTGCTTCAAGAATCGCCTCAATCCGAGCTTCATGGCTCCCAAAATGTAAAAATGAACCAAAACCCTCGATAATATAGCTTCTGCCCAGCTATTCCGCATTTGCAGAAAATTCGTCGCACCTGCGACCACCGCTTTTGCGGAAACACTTCGCACCTGCGCTGTCCAGCTTCCTCACCATTTCCTCTTCTGCGACTCCCTGCCCGCATCTGCGCAATCGCAGGTGCGGAAATCCCATCGCACCTGCGACCTCTGCTGACACCCTCCAACTCCGCACCTGCGTTCGAGCTGCCGCACCTGCGGCATCGCATATGCGCCCAAATCTCCGCTTCTGCGGTCTTCCTCATCCAGATCTCATCCCGTATTTGCGACGCCTTTGTCACTTCTGCGGCCATCGTACCTGCACAAACCAACCGCAGGTGCGATCATACTAGAACCAGCAGCCTTCAGCTTTGCCCATGAAGTGAAAATGATCTGAACCTCGTCCAAAACTCATCCGGGCTATTCGGGACCCTGTCTGAATATACTAACAAGTCCAATAACATAACACGGACCTACTCGAGGCCTCAAATCACGCATAACAATATCAAAACGACGAATCGCACCTCAAATCGAAATCTATGAACTTTGAAACTTCAACTTTCACAACTGATGCCGAAACCTATCGAATTACGTCCGATTGACCTCAAATTTTGCACACACGTCACATTTCACATTACGAACCTATTCCAATTTCCAGAATCGGATTCCGACCCCGATATCAAAAAGTCAACCCCCCGGTCAAACTTCCAAAAAATTCAACTTTCGCCATTTCAAGCCAAATTCTACTACAGACCTCTGAATCACAATCCGAACGCGCTACTAAGTTCAAAATCACCCAACGGAGCTATCGGAACCATCAAATTCCAATCTGAGGTCACCTGCTAAAAAGTCAAATTTGGTCAACTCTCCCAATTTAAAGCTTCAACAATAAAATTCTTTCTTCTAATTCGATTCCGAATAACCTGAAAACCAAAACCGACGATTCACACAAATCAAAATACATCATACGGAGCTACTCATGCCCGTAAACTACCGAGCGAAGTGCAAATGCTCACAACGACCGGTTGGGTCGTTACAAGTAATCAGGTAGGATTCCTAACTTGTAGTTTTATGTCCTAAAACTAATAGGATTACAAATGTCTAGAATTTCAGTTACGTCCTTTTATTGTGAGTTATTATATTTAACATTATAAGATTTTTTTTGTAAACCGACATTATATTCATGTTTTATAATAATATATATATATATATATATATATATATATATATATATATAATATTAAAAAAAAACATGCACCGCCAATATCGAAAAGCATATGATGCTTTTTATTTTACAAATTTGAAGTTGAAACCATGCATCAGCAAAGACGATATCATGTTCCTAAAATATTATTTCTCACGAGTACTTCAAACCTTGGCTTTGGATTTCAATAAGTTTGTACTTCGTCAAGTTTTGAGGTAAGAGGCATTTGTAGGCATGTAAAATTTTAGTATATTTAAATACATAAAAAATTTTAATTTAATCTCAAATTATATATATTTTAGTTTAAATAAATATTATGGGCTAATATAATTGAATTAATTATATAAGTTCAATACATATGGATTATATAAATAAGTCTAAATTTATTGAGCTAGCCCATTTAATTAAGCTACAAGTGATGAGCCTACTTCATTAAACCAAGATGTTATCTTCCTAGATATCCAGTTTGGTGCCACGTGTCAAATGGCGTGACACGCCAGGTCAAACAGAAGAGCCAATAGGATCATGCCATGTGTCAAAATGACATAAGATGCCAATATTAAAAGGCCAATAAAATTATGCTATGTGTACAAGTGACATATTTTGGCCAATCAAATGCGGCCTTGACACTACTTCAATGTGATTAGTTAATGATTCAAGTCAACCAATCAAATCATACAGCTACATCCCTTCCACAATTATAAATAGAGGTTTGCATAACTCAGGAAAAAAAAAGATCATAAATCATAACAAGAAGCAAGAGAGAGCTCGTGGATCAAACGTCGCAAATTTCTCCACAAGTTTCAAGTTTCAAACAATCAAGTTCAAGTTGAATAAATCAAGTTCAAGATCAATAACGAAATCAAATATAAGGCGTTCAAGATTAGGATTACTTGATCTTAACATAATTATTGTTTGTGGCGATAATCAAGGTATTTAAGGAGATAGATCGAATTCAAATTCGGGATCAAGCTCGAAGGCCCCTTAATTTATTTTATTTGTTGTTGGAAAGAAGAATTAGATAATTCATAGAGATTGTAACACACAAATTATTTGAAATAAAATACTACAACTTTTGTAATATTTTTCTAGTCTTGATTATTTTCTTGATGCAAATTTATTGTCTACAATATCAATTAGAAAATTTGTAGATCAAGTCATTTTTTCACTTCAAAACAGATCGAATAATTCGAAGTGTATGAAAATATTTTGATTCTCTTTAGTCGTAAAAGAAAATAGCATCACTAGATGATGAGAATCTTAATTAGAAATATTGCCTTAATCTTGAAAGTTTCTTAAAACATAGTAGTCTTTTGGACTTATTTTTCGAATTAAAATAGTATGGAAAAGATAATTTTTAAAATTAAAATTTATATTATCTTACTTAAAATTAACAATGTCTCAAGAGGGTCAAATTGACTACCTATGATTTCATTTGGAAAAAAATATATTAGAATAAATTGACTATAAAAAAATTTAATAATTTTGCATCTCAAAAATCTAGGAGGATAGACTTAATAAAATATGTATACGTTTTTATTAAAAAAATTGAAGGCCAAGGCCACAAATATCGTTGAGTGCCCCTAATTGAAATACTATCTATTAGAGAAATTGGAATCAGTCAGAATATACGTAGGAAATGTTAGTTAAGAGGCACTCCTTGATTCTTATAGTCAAAGCTGATGTTTTTGGTGGCTGACCAAAAATATGTTTTGCCTACTCATAAATAAATAAGTAAATAACAAGGACAGTTTAAATCATGAAAACACACCTTTGAATGGCCAAAAACACCATGTCATCGACATCCAGTGACGAGTTTTTTCATACTACATTTCTCTAATTAATGGGAAATATGTAAATCTAACTACTACCTCTAAAATTACATTTATTATGTAATCTTCTGTGGGAAAATTTTTGGTGTTCGAAATGAACCTACTAATTTGGAAGTAGGACCAAATTGAAGCCTCAAAAAAAGTTAAAAAAATAAGAGCATATATAACTGATAATGTACTTGTTAAGAATTGAACTAATCAACTGCAAGGTGACTCTACATTCCTGTCATCTCACTGCAAATTAAGGAATGAGCAAGGAGATAAAATACCGTTACAAGTTTCACCAACAAATTGCCACTATAAGCATGTGCCGTATCACGGCTTATCTCTCCCTTTCAGATAAATACACCAAATGAATAGATATCCTACNTCTTGATTATTTTCTTGATGCAAATTTATTGTCTACAATATCAATTAGAAAATTTGTAGATCAAGTCATTTTTTCACTTCAAAACAGATCGAATAATTCGAAGTGTATGAAAATATTTTGATTCTCTTTAGTCGTAAAAGAAAATAGCATCACTAGATGATGAGAATCTTAATTAGAAATATTGCCTTAATCTTGAAAGTTTCTTAAAACATAGTAGTCTTTTGGACTTATTTTTCGAATTAAAATAGTATGGAAAAGATAATTTTTAAAATTAAAATTTATATTATCTTACTTAAAATTAACAATGTCTCAAGAGAGATCAAATTGACTACCTATGATTTCATTTGGAAAAACATATATTAGAATAAATTGACTATAAAAAAAATTAATAATTTTGCATCTCAAAAATCTAGGAGGATAGACTTAATAAAATATGTATACGTTTTTATTAAAAAAATTGAAGGCCAAGGCCACAAATATCGTTGAGTGCCCCTAATTGAAATACTATCTATTAGAGAAATTGGAATCAGTCAGAATATACGTAGGAAATGTTAGTTAAGAGGCACTCCTTGATTCTTATAGTCAAAGCTGATGTTTTTGGTGGCTGACCAAAAATATGTTTTGCCTACTCAAAAATAAATAAGTAAATAACAAGGACAGTTTAAATCATGAAAACACACCTTTGAATGGCCAAAAACACCATGTCATCGACATCCAGTGAAGAGTTTTTTCATACTACATTTCTCTAATTAATGGGAAATATGTAAATCTAACTACTACCTCTAAAATTACATTTATTATGTAATCTTCTGTGGGAAAATTTTTGGTGTTCGAAATGAACCTACTAATTTGGAAGTAGGACCAAATTGAAGCCTCAAAAAAAGTTAAAAAAATAGGAGCATATATAACTGATAATGTACTTGTTAAGAATTGAACTAATCAACTGCAAGGTGACTCTACATTCCTGTCATCTCACTGCAAATTAAGGAATGAGCAAGGAGATAAATTACCGTTACAAGTTTCACCAACAAATTGCCACTATAAGCATGTGCCGTATCACGGCTTATCTCTCCCTTTCAGATAAATACACCAAATGAATAGATATCCTACTATAATTACAATTTAAATAGGAAAAAGATCTCTTCCAATCACCTCTATTACTTCTTACAGATCTCCTATAAAATAATGTGTAACAAATGGATCATTAGAAAATAGACCATAAAATCTATCTCCTCTATATCCTGCCTAAGCATCACTTGACAGTTGCCGATGGTACTGAAAACAGTACATTCAAGGGGCCAATATTAAAACTATTTACGACGCAGTTCTACGATGAAACATAGTGATATAAGATCCAAGTAATAATCTTCTCCATGACAAGGTGGGTTGCTCTGATGGTAAGCACCCTCCACTTACAACCAAGAGGTTGTGAGTTCGAGTCACCCCAAGAGCAAGGTGGGGAATTCTTGGAGGGAAGGATGCCGAGGGTCATTTGGAAACAGCCTCTCTACCCCAGGGTAGGGGTAAGGTCTGCGTACACACTACCCTCCCCAGACCCCACTAGTGGAATTATACTGGGTTGTTGTTGTAATAATCTTCTCCATCAATTTTTCTCTAATCTGCTCATCTAGATAATAAAAAAGATTTAGTTAATTCTGCTTTCAACTATAAACAATATGACCGTTAGGCTGTAAAAATCTTGTCAATGACCAATTACATACCAATTAACAATAATACAACGGCGAGTTGATACAGGATAAAACACAACATGCGTATGCTACGCACCATATAAAAAATGACCCATGTGTAAGACGTCTGATTATCCAATTCAGTGCTCAGAATTGAATATAAACTGCTTTAAGAAAAACTCACTAAATGGCTAGTTATTAGCATAGGTATTCAAACCGTTAGATGCCCCCAGATACCTGTCAATGTATCGGGAATCGAGGCTGAATAAACCAATGACAGTATCTCAAACACCAAAAGCTAACAAGTCATGGAGATAAATCAGCTAGTCGCAGTTAAAACTTTACTGACAGTCACAGAAGTCCTCAACAACGGGCTAGTAATCAAGAAAAGCCAAAGGGAGCACATTATAGCATATAAAGCATGCTGAAACTGAAAAATCAAGGAGTCTATAAAGTTCATATTTCAGCATAAATTATTTGACCCAAAAGAGTACCAAGAACTAAATTCACTTGCTCCATCAATACCAGCCAGCCTTTTATCATAATTCCATCGCTATTTCAACAATCAGATCAAGAATGAGTTCAAAGTTATTAAAATGAGGCACAAAAAGCTTAAGCATTCAGCATTGAGTTCCTCCTGCACTCGGACAACATGTCCATGTAGAATTGACACTTGCCAATGTCGCTTCCAGAGCTATTGATGCACTACAAGATAAACCAAACAAGAATGGAATCATCAGAATCTTTTAGTGAGAACAAGA
>AWOL01S0024102.1:8473-21920 GCA_000715115.1 Nicotiana otophora
GTCTATGTATTATATGAAGTTTATTCAAGTGTCATCTAATTAATAAGGATTTAAATAGTATTAAACTATATAATACTCCAATAAAAATGAAAAACTACATAGATTTCATCTTAAAGCTACTAATTATACGAAGAAAAAGATATAAATAAAGTTGTGTATATTGAGAGAAAAATATGTACATAACTTAAGTAAAGATCTTTTTGGATAAGCAACAAATAAATCATTATGACGAGAACCTCCTCTTGCCCTTACTATATAAAATTTGGAACTTTTGTGCTGTAATCTTGTTCTTCAAGGGTATATACTATGTTTTTGAAATGAATAAAATCAAAATAGTCACAAATGTCATTGGTAAAGAAAAATGGAAATCCCAAAATATTTGTAAAGAGGAAGAAAAACAAAATCGATATTTGTAAAGTAAAGAAAAAGAACTTGTAAGTTCCACTCTTTAATTCTCAAGGTCTATTATATTCAACGTTTCTGGAAAAGGAAAGCCGTAACCTTCATTCATTCTGTTATATTTAGAAGGCGCATTATTAAAAACCAATTCAACTACTTTAACTAAATGAAACAAAATATCATTGCCCTATTACAGCTAATGTAATTTTCTGAACAACGATTAAACATGCATGTATACGATTAAAATCGGTTTTGCCCTTCATGTAATTAGTCAAGATTGGAATATGATGAACCGAGGGTCGGTTTCATAATACCGAGATGAGAGCTAAAGCCAGGTTACCAAACTCAAGATTCAGGGACCGATCAATACCGAGCTCGAAGTCATTATCGAGCTCGAGTCCAAATCGAACTATGATGTGAAGTGGCATTATCGAACTCAAGATCCAAGCCCAAGTCAATATCGATCCCGAGTCAATATCGAGCTCGAAATCTGGAGATCGACCAATATCAAGTCCGACCAAGATCGAACTAAGAGACAGGAGTCGTTGTAGCCTCACTTGGGGAGAGAATCTCTGCGGGAATTAAGGAAAAGTTAAATTAACTAATCTATCATGGGATTCCCACTATGTATTTTTTATTATATCCAAAGTAGGATCCCTCCACTATAAAAGGGGGCAATGGAATATTAAGACATCTATACACTCCCATATGAAAAAGATTATTGATATNATTCTGCACGTATCAACTTCTGAACGGCTCGAATCTAGCCATAATTAATTCTATTCAGTCAATACCAATTATTGTAATTAATTTCATAAAAAAATACTAATTTTCCAATAAAATCTAAAATTAAATCAAAAATTACCCATGGGGCCCATGTGTCGGAACCCGATAAAAGTTACAAACTATGAACTCCCATTCAACCACGAGTCTAACTATACCAATTTTATCAAATTCCAACATCAACTCGACCCTCAAATCTTCAAATTAAAGTCTATGATATTTTCTACTATTTTCAACCCAAAACACTAATATGTTGATAAAAACAACAATAGATTCCTATAATTTAACCAAACTCGAGTTAGAATCACTTACCCCAATCCATATTGTGAAAATCGCCTAAAAATCGCTTCAATCCGAGCTTCATAGCTCCAAATGTATTAAAATGGCCGAAACCTCAAAATATAGCTTATGTCCAGGCATTTACTCTTCGCGATCGCGAAGCACAAAAATTTCTAGCCCAAACTTTGCCCTTCGCGATCGCGAAGAATAAACTCCCCAACTCTTCCAGATAGCCTCTAGTATAATGGTCATAATATTTTGTACAAAATTCCAAATAATAAATGGTTTAACTTTCTGAAAACTAGATATCAAGGACTACAACTTTTATTTTTAGATTATCTTTAAATTCCTTATAGATTGCGAGATATAAGCTTCCAAAGTCGGATCAGTGCAGTAGAGATTTTGTATTACGCGATCGCGAAAGAGCTTCCGCGATTGCGATTCACAAGGCCCGAAACTGTTGTTTGCTCTTCGCGAAAGCGACAAAATGTTCGCGATCGCGATGCACACCTCCGTAGACAAAAATCATCAATTAAAAATGGCCTAAAAATGATCTGAAACTCACCCGAGTCCCCGGGGACCTCAACCAAATATACCAACAAGTCCTAAAACATCATACGAACTTAGTCGAATCCNTTCTACTTAGTTTTTCGATTTATGCCAAGCTATACCACGTGTACTTAGAACTACGTATAAATTCAACTCTAAGGATAACATTGGTTGTTTGGTACGAATCTCTGCAAAACATACTATTTTACACTTACTCTTGGAAGTATCTTTGATTACAGGTTAAAAACAACGAACTCTCAATTAATGGCCCTACCTATCGACAACGAAGCTGGCCTTCAAGATGAGAACAACAACCTGACGACCGGGTATGAAAGGCCATCAGTCGATCTCGGTGGAGCTCGGGCCATAGATCCAATTGACGATAATTCGCATGTGGCTATCGAGGTGGACCAGCGTTTTGACACCGAAAATAGCATTCATGGTGGAACTCGATTTGCAGTTTAAAATACCCAAAATGATGGAGAAGACGGGATCAGCCTGCGTATAATTTTCAAAATATTGCAGGCTCAGCAGGTAGCGATAGTTCAGTTGCAGAGCCAAACCTAGGCACCGAGCAAGGCCGAGCCCGGTCGACCGCGAGAAGTCACCTACAAAACGGGGCCAGCTGTAGTAAGATCAAATGAACAAGAATCAGGGACTAATCCCGAAATTGTCAAGGTGTTAGAAGAACTGACAAAACGAATTGAGTTACGAGAAAAGAGGATCGAAGCAAATGACAAGAAAGTAGAAACTTATAACTCCAAGACTGATCAGATCCCGGGGGCACCACCGATATTGAAGGGCTTGGATTCCAAAAAGATTCGTACAAATGCCTTTCCCCCCGAGCGCGGCTCCTAAACCAATCCGAAAGAAGTTTCGCATGCCCCAAATTCCTAAATATAATGGAACGACTGACCCCAACGAACATGTCATCTCTTACACATGTGCCATTAAAGGGAACAACCTAGAGGATGACGAGATCGAATCTGTATTATTGAAAATATTCGGTGAAACCATGTCAAAGGGAGCAATGATATGGTATCATAATTTACCGTCTAACACTATCAATTAGTTTGCTATGCTTGTAGATTCTTTCGTAAAAGCACACGCCGGAGCCATAAAGGTCGAGACCAGGAAGTCATACCTCTTCAAGGTAAGACAAAGGGACAACGAGATGCTAAGAGAGTTCGTATCTCATTTCCAAACGGAACGAATGGATCTACCACCGGTCACTGACGATTGGGTTGTACAATCTTTCACTCAAGGACTGAATGAGCGGAGCTCGATGGCTTCACGACAATTGAAGCGGAATTTGATCGAGTACTCGGCTATTACTTGGGCCAATGTACACAATCGATAGCAATCGAAGATCAGAGTTGAAGACGACCAGTTGGGGTCTAGGGTCGTTATTAAAAGGGACATCGACCGAGAACTAGGGTCGAGCAAGGATCAATTTCAGCCATATAACGAAAATCGGAGGAGCATCGGACACGGTCAGAACCATGTGAGAAACGAAAGAAAAAATGATCAAGGTCGAAATAACCAGGGGTCATGACCAAAAGCGACTTAGACAGGCCCGTCAGGAAGAACCGAGGCTATCGGGCCTAACGAATGGAAAGTAACTCACCTAAAAGTGATACTACTGCTGAGGTACGACCCCTGTTCATTTCTCTTTTTTTCATGCTTCAAAACTAACAATTGTAGGTAACTTAGAACAGCGGGTCGGTGTCAAATATTGCGTCAACAGTATCCGAGGCTTCTCTATCCGATCAACCTCGAATACAGGGGGTGTCGCCCTCAGATATCAGCTTCAGTAAAGAAAAAGATTTACGTTAAAAGGTCTTCGAGAATACAAGATTATTGTACGGGCCAAACGGTCAAATAAACCGTGCCCGCATAGATTGCTCAAGCCTTAAGCATAAAACATGTACACATGTAAGATTATTTCACACAAGAATGAAAAGAGACCCCAATTTATTGCATCTGATTTCTATGGATCTATAAAGCCTAAGGGCTACCCTACCTCGAGTTCGAGCAACCATTCTCACTCGGGGACTATCTTATTTCGAGTTCGAGCAAGTCCTCACTCAACCACTAAGCCTAAGGTCTATTCTTATTTCGAGTTCGAGCAAATCCTCACTCGACTATTAAGCCTAAGGGCTACTATTACCTCGAGTTCGAGCAAACACTTACTCGACCATAAAGCCCAAGGGCCACATTACTTCGAGTTCGAGCAAACACTCACTCGACCATAAAGCCTACGGGCTACATTACTTCGAGTTTGAGCAAACAACACTCGACTATTAAGCCTAAAAGCTACTCTTACTTCGAGCTCGAGCAAACACTCGCTCGACCATAAAGCCTACGGGATACAATACTTCGAGTTCCAGCAAATACTCACTCAATTATTAAGCTTAAGGGCAACTATTACCTCGAGTTCGAGCAAACACTCACTCGACCATAAAGCCTACGGGCTACATTACTTTGAGTTCGAGCAAACAATCACTCGACTATTAAGCCTAAGGGATACATTACTTAGAGTTCAAGCAAACACTCACTCGACCATAAAGCCTACGGTCTACATTACTTCGAGTTCGAGCAAACACTCACTCGACCATTAAGCCTACGGGCTACATTACTTCGAGTTCGAGCAAACACTCACTCGACTATTAAGCCTAAGGGCTACTCTTACTTCGAGCTCGAGCAAACACTCGCTCGACCATAAAGCCTACGGGCTACAATACTTCGAGTTCGAGCAAACACTCACTCGACTATTAAGCCTAAGGGATACTATTACCTCGAGTTCGAGTAAACACTCACTCGACCATAAAGCCTACATGCTATATTACTTCGAGTTCAAGCAAACACTCACTCGACCATTAAGCCTAAGGGCTACATTACATCGAGTTCGAGCAAACACTCACTCGACCATAAAGCCTACGGGCTACATTACTTCGAGTTCGAGCAAACACTCACTCGACCATTAAGCCTAAGGGCTACATTACCTCGAGTTCGAGCAAATGCTCACTCGACCATAAAGCCTACATGCTACATTACTTCGAGTTCGAGCAAACGATCACTCGACTATAAAGCCTACGAGCTATTCTTATTTCGAGTTCGAGCAAGTCCTCACTCGACTACTAAGTCTAAGGGCTATTCTTACTTCGAGTTCGAGCAAACGTTCACTCGACTATAAAGCCTACTGGCTATTCTTTTTTCTAGTTCGAGCAAGTCCTCACTCGACTACTAAGCCTAAGGGCTATTCTTACTTCGAGTTCAAGCAAACACTCACTCGACTATAAAGCCTACGGGCTATTCTTATTTCGAGTTCGAGCAAGTCCTCACTCGACTACTAAGCCTAAGGGCTACTCTTATTTCCAGCTCGAGCAAATCCTCACTCGACTATTAAGCCTAAGGGTTACATTACTTCAAGTTCGAGCAAATACTCACTCGACCATTAAGCCTAAGGGCTATTCTTATTTCCAGCTCGAGCAAATCCTCACTCGATTATTAAGCCTAAGGGTTACATTACTTCAAGTTCGAGCAAATACTCACTCGACCATTAAGCCTAGGGGCTATATCACTTCGAGTTCGAGCAAACACTCACTCGACCATAAAGCCTACAAGCTACATTACTTCGAGTTAGAGCAAACACTCACTCGACTATTAAGCCTAAGGGCTACTCTTATTTCAAGTTCGAGCAAACGCTCACTCGTTTATAAAGACTACAAGGTCCAACTTCGATCAAATTGCCTAAAGCCTCGAACTTATGAACAAAACTTTCATAAGGCATGAATGAAACAATTTTCACAAGGCAAGAAAATGAAATAAAGACAAGTCGAAAAAGAAAAAGATCTTTGTATATATAAGAATATTTACAAGGTCCGATCAGGACCCTACGCAAAAAGATCGAAATGAAAAACCCTAAGGTTCCTAATTTTCTCCGGGGGCAGTTTTTTCTCCATCGAGCTCCTCCCCGCTCTCGGACCCACTCTTGCTCTCGTCATCATCATCATCATCATCGGAAGCCAGGACTCCAGCATCGGCTTCAAGCTCTTTAGCCTTTATTATCTCTTCGATAAGATCGAAACCTCGAGGGTTTCCCTCCGACATTGGCACTTGGCGAGTTCAGCAATCTAATATGCTCGAGTTTGAGCGGTCTCAGATGCTTTCCTCGCTTGTACTTGAGCTGCTTCAGCATCAGCTCGATCGTGCTTTTGGCTTCAGATTTGGCCTTCGCAAGCTCGGAAGCCAACCGAGCTTCGAGCTCCGCTATTTTTCCTTACTGAGCCGAGCTCTTNAATGAAAAACCCTAAGGTTCCTAATTTTCTCCGGGGGCAGTTTTTTCTCCATCGAGCTCCTCCCCGCTCTCGGACCCACTCTTGCTCTCGTCATCATCATCATCATCATCGGAAGCCAGGACTCCAGCATCGGCTTCAAGCTCTTTAGCCTTTATTATCTCTTCGGTAAGATCAAAACCTCGAGGGTTTCCCTCCAAGATTGGCACTTGGCGAGTTCAGCAATCCAATATGCTCGAGTTTGAGCGGTCTCGGATGCTTTCCTCGCTTGTACTTGAGCTGCTTCATCATCAGCTCGGTAGACGGACACGATCACATTTGCCTCGGCTTTAGCCTTTTCGGCTTCAGATTTGGCCTTCGCAAGCTCGGAAGCCAACCGAGCTTCGAGCTCCGCTATTTTTCCTTCCTGAGCCGAGCTCTTCTTTTTCATGCCTTGAAGCAGACTTTCAGTCGATGACAATTGGGATAAGGCAGTAGGTCCATACCTTCTTTCCACCCCAAGGTCTCTGCCTTTATCATGTCAACCTCCTCACGAAGTTACTTGATCATCTCAATCTTCTGTTGCAGCTGTGAGATCGAAATATTAGCCACCGTTCCCGAATCAAGCCCATGAGTTTTTAAGATTGTCATTACTTGCTCGGTCAGGTCGGTCTGATCTTGGTAAGCCTTGGACAACTCGGCTCGGAGGTCCTTGGTCTCCTCTTCTCTTTGCCCACAGAGAAGTCTAAGGGAATTTCTCTCCTCCGTGAGCCTTCAGAGGTCGGCCTCGTACAGACTCAGCTCAGCTCGAGACTAAGAAAATGCTTCCCGATGAAGCACGTAGGCCTATGTAGAAAGAAGAAAAGAAGTTAGAAAAGAAAAAAAAAACATAAGGGTAATACCAATAAGGGGAGTTAAGGCTTACCTGATTCAGAGCTTGCTGCACTTCGTTGAAAAGGCTCGATGCCTCACCCGAGTCCTTCCTCGCGACCTCCAAGTCGCTCAGGCCGGTAGCATCTTCGACCCCAGTAAAATAATCACGGAAGGTATCCTCCCTTCCGTGGCCTCCTTTGATGGAAAGGGTCTTCAAGGCCCGAGCCTCTCGAGTCATCTCCTTGGAAAACGAGGGGAATAGCGGGGAGCCTCCAATTTCTATTGCCCCAAGTGAATCACTTGGGGCGTTCTCTCCATCTCAGGGGGCCTCGAGATCAGCCCTTGCAGTCGTACCCACCATTGGCTCATTATGGTGGGAGGTAGTCTCGATCCTCGATGACTCGGGGACTTCGACTAATTCTCTTCCCGAGACTCCCCCATCACGAGATGGAATCTCTACAGTCTTCACCGATTTAGTAGCCTTTGGGGCCTCGGTGCTCATTTTCACTCGGACTACCAGCCCGAAGTCATCTTCTTCCTCTTCTTCATCTTCATCTCTAAGACACCGAATAGAGCTTCGGTTAGGAGGATGATATTCTTCCTCAATTTACGAGCCTTCTTCTTCTTAGGTTCCGGATCCTCAGAGGTCGAGAACTTTTTCCTCTTTTTGTCCTTTGCCGGTTTTGGTGCCGGGATCGAAGTCTCCTCCTCACCAGATAAGGGCCTCATAACAACATCTTTGCCAAGGCCTGTATAAAAAGAAGATAAGTAAGAAACGCTTTACAAAGTCAACAAAGACATGGGAAAGAAGCTTACCATGTGTTTTGGCCTCCCATCGGCCCTTTGATAAATCGCGCCACGAGCGCTCGGCATATGTAGAGGTCGAGGCCAAGTATCGTACCCAGATCTTAAGGTTAGGAATTGCACCGGGCATCCAAGCAACCACTATATCATGGAAAAGGATATCGGTGAAAAAGAAACGAAGGAGCAAAACAATAGGAGCTACCAGTAGAATTGTACTTACGCCTCATATTCCATTTCTCGGGAATGGCATCTTCTCGGCCGGGATAAGGTCGGAAGTCTTCACTCGAACGAACCGGCTCATCCAACCTCGGTTATTATCCTCGTCTATGCTCGAGAACAGTACTTTGGTAGCTCGGCGTTAAAGTTTTATTAACCCACCTCGATAGAGGTGAGGGCTGTATAACCTGATGAGGTGGTCGAGTGTAAAAGGTATCCCCTCGACTTTGCTCATGAAAACTCGGAGCTGAATAACGATTCACCAAAAGGAAGGGTGGATCTGTCCTAGGGTTATTTGATACTGGCAGCAGAAGTCAACGACAACGGGGTCGAGGGGGCCCAACGTGAAAAGGTACATGTACACACTTAAAAACCTTCTGCATAGGTGGTGATATCTTCTTCGGGAGCTGGGATCACCACTTCTTTATTTTTCTAGTTGCAATCTTTCCTTACCTGCTTGAGGTATTCCTCAGTTATCGAGCATATATACCTCGATACTGGCTCACATCGACCGAAAATCGACGAGGCTTTATCGGTCTTAAAATCAGAAGTGAGAACATACCCCCCGGGAACACACTCCTCAGGTCATGGCTCCACCAGTGTTTTGTCGCCGGCAGGCCGCGATGAAGAGGCGTTCTCTTTCTGAGGAACAGTTTTTGATGTTTTGGCCATCCAAATTTCTGTGAACAAAGATCAGAAGTATTTTGATGTTTTGAGAAGAAATTTCCAGTGAAAATCACAGATTTGCAGATGAAGAACTCAAAAGATGCGAAAAAGAACTTAGAAGATTTGGAGATTGGAGATCTAAAAGTAAAAAATAGTAAAGAGGGGAGTTATTTATAGAGTTGGCAATGACGGTTCAATACCAGCAGTGGCCGACCATTGTCTGACACACATTTAATGCCTTGGTAACTGAGCCGACGGGACAGTTATCACATACGTCATGGTCGAGTTCGATACAAACATTAGTGTATATCTAGTCGTATCATTGGAAAATTATGTCATTTCTCGCCATGTTTTCCCGAGAAACGAGGGGACTATCTGTATACGGTCAAAACCGGTTTTGCCCTTCATGTAATTAGTCAAGATTAGAATATAATGGATCGAGGGTCGTTTTCATAATACTGAGATGAGATCTGAAGCCAGATTACCAAGCTCAAGATTCAGGGACCCATCAATACCGAGCTCGAAGTCATTATCGAGCTCGAGTCCAAATCCAACTATGATGTGAAGTGGCGTTATCGAACTCAAGATCCAAGCTCGAGTCAATACCGAGCCCGAGTCAGTATCGAGCTCGAGTCAGTATCGAGCTCGAAATCTGGAGATCGACCAATATCAAGTCCTACCAAGATCGAGCTAAGAGACAAGAGTCGTTGTAGCCTCACTTGGGGAGAGAATCTCTGCGGGAATTAAGAAAAAGTTAAATTAACTAATCTATCATGGGATTCCCACTATGTATTTTTTATTATATCCAAAGTAGGATCCCTCCACTATAAAAGAATGGTTATCATTTCTGTAAGAGGGCAATGGAATATTAAGACATCTATACACTCCCATATGAAAAAGATTATTGATATTCATGTAAAGATATAACAGAGATTATCCTTTTGTGGGCTTTGGACATTGATTCATCTTGCTTGTTTATAAATCATTCTCTACTCAATTTGGTTTATATTTTTATTCCTTTTTTATAGTCAATATTTGATATATATTTCTACTTACTTTTCCGATTTGTGCCAAGCTATATCACGTGTCCTTAGAACTACGTATAAATTCAACTATATCCGTTTTTCGGGTAAACAATGCAGATTTTAGAACTGTTAGTATTAGTATTAATGTCACATATACAAACAAATGTAACGATGTTGTATTGCTCGGGGAGTTTCAGTAAGTTCATATACCAATTATTTTGCTACTTAATACCAAACTTTGTTTAATTTTTGGTAATATTCATTTTGTATCTAAGTTTTATGCATGGTGTTATAAATACGTAAGATACCGTAGCAATTGTCAAGGGTACAAATAAAATTTGTAAATGTTGTTTGATCTTTCTCGCAACATGTCCATGTGCAACACTAAGTGCAATGTTTTATACTACTTATAAAATATAACTAAAGGAATTAAAAAAGTAATTTCCAGTTTCCATTCAACCATGTTTTCCTTTAGTAGAATTCAGATCGGACAAAACAATAAAAGGAGATCTAGTATCATGAAAATAAAAAAGAAAATTACGGGGATCTTCTATATCACCAATTCCTTTGATATTCGTGATTTTCATTGTCGCTGCGAAAATTTTGCTTTCAATTTTGGATCCGATTCGGACGAGATGTGAATAGGACCGCGCAATCAGAATATGGTTTTTAGCAATCCATAAAATGTGATGGGATATTGTACTTATGTACAAAATGATATTTCAAAGCTTACAAATGTGACGTTTTGTGTTACGGTTGTGATATTTCAATGGATGGTCATTTGTTGTGTTATTGTAAATAACATTTCGTAATGCGTTTTGAACATTTCGTAAATTCTTGTTTAATGCTAGAAAGGAAGAAAAGACTTTTACGGACAAAATGAGTGAAAAAGATCAAAAAAAGGAGAGAAAAGATAAATAACAATCATGATCTATGAGATGTGCCATGTAATCACTTTTTGGCCCCCTTTATATATATATATATATAATAACAAGGTTGATATTTGCAAGAAGTAGAAAATCTGCCGAGGATAAAATTAGAACTCTTTTCACGATTTTTACCTATTTTATTGATTGTTAGGTTATCCTATTAGGTGTTGTATGCGAGAATTTACTTTTGTTGGAGACTTATTTAGTGATTCGGATGCACCTTCTAAGATTCTTTAGTTCAATTGTATGTATTTTTTTTTTCATGTTCATTAATACATCTATCAAATTCAATTTTATCTCATTCTGAGAATATCATTCAATGGGTATTACTTTTCAATGTATTCCTAAAGGTGCAAGTGCACAAGTATTGCTTGGACAACCCTTATTTAAAAAATAGCCGAAGTATATAAATATTTCTAAGTTTAGTTATTTCAAAGTCAATTTTCACCCATGGAGTATGAAGTTTAAAGAACTTTAGACATACGTGTCTTAGGTTAATCTTCACAAAACTTAATTTCCGACCGGTAGGCATATTGCTTTTGTAGTTTAAATTTCAGACATTTAGCTCTTAAGTTAAACTTAACATTCAACTTCATATGTGTGAAGTTTGAAATATCAAACCTAACTTAAGACCCAAATGCCTGAAGCTGGCACAACATAGGTCATAAGTTGGTTAAAAATGGAGTAAAATACTTTATCATATAGTGTAAAATATTTACAAATAATTCAGTTGAATAAATGTATCTTTCATGTGTCTTTACTCTGTCGTTTTAGTACACAAGCAACAAAAAAATGGATTTAATAACTTTCTTATGGTATATCTATCAGTTTTTTTTTAATCGTGATAGGTGTTTATCGATTGCGCTTGTCTTGCGTTGTTTTTATGCTTTTTTACCGAGAAAAATATTGTTACATTTTGAAAAAAAAGAAAAAAAAGAAAAAGAAGATACTACAGTATAACAGAAACCATGACATACCCAGATTTTAACGTCAAAGCATCTAAGAGCATATTTGGCCAAGCTTTTGGGAAGCCATAAGTACTTTTTTTGTCGGAAAAAGTACCGTTTTAGAATTTTGATGTGTTTGGCCAAGATGTGAAAGTGCTTTTGAGTAGTAGCAGAAATAGTTTTTCTACGTTTGGAAAGAAGTTACAAATTGGCCAAGCTTAAAAAATCAACTTGTTTTGAGAAGTGTTTTTTCTCACTGGTGCTTTTCTCAAAAGTATTTTTGGTAAGAAGCAGTTTGTGTTTGACTAATTAGTTTCAAAAATATGAAGAATAAAACTTGTAATATTAATAAGAAAAAGTAAGATACTTAATAGAATCATTATATAAAAAAGTAGGGTAAACGATAAAATATATTTATTTAATAATAAAGAATGACAAAATGAGAAAAAAAAAGAAGGTAACGATGCCACCACACCAAATCCGTCGTTACATAAAATGTCACTTTTCGTCGTTACGTAACGAAGGATTTAACGACACGATACGATAAAATTTAAGTAACAATCAAAACAAACATTGTATTTAAAGTAACAATACGATACAATACAATGGTAACAACCATCCAAACAAGCTGTAAACAATAAGTAATACTGGATACCTAATATTATTATTTTAGATAATTATATTATATTGATTAAAATCTTTAATATATAGTTTTATTTATATTTTATATTCTAATTAAATAAAAATAAAAAAATTAATTGAATTACAATAAATACATTTATTATTCTTTTTTTAGTAATTTGACGCTCAAAAGTAATTTTGTTGCCAAATACAAACTGCTACTGTACCACTTTTCAAAATAAGCCAAGCGAGCTCTAAAATGTTAATTTGGGAGTATTTAAGCTAAAACTTTGAAAAGAAATGAAAATTTACAATGGAGGCACTCAGCAAAATTAGGGCATTCAGTGAGAGATATTCCTTAGCTGAAGATGAGGAGAATTTCTCGCAATGGTATTCCCTTTCTCTCTTTCTCTGCTATTTCCCGTTCTTCTTCGGCAATTACTGTTAGAGTTTATTCTTCAAGTCATAGTAATATTGTCCATTTCGGCAATGGGTAAATTTGGGGTAAATAGCAAGCTTGAGAATGTCAAGTGTTTAGATGACGCTGTGACTCTCTTCCGTCAAATGATCAGAAAGCAGCCTCTTCCTTCTGTTTTCGATTTCTCTAAATTATTTAAGACGATGCTAAATATGAAGCATTACTCTGCTGTTGTTTCTCTTTTTCGAGAAATGCAGAAATTGGGTATCCCAATTAATGATTTCATCTTGAATATCGTGATTAACAGTTATTGCCTGATGCATCGTGTTGATTGTGGATTTTCGGTGTTCCCCATTTACTTGAAGAATGGCATTCCATTTGATGTTGTCACCTTTACCACCCTAATTAGGGGAATCTTTGCTGAAAATAAGGTTAAAGATGCAGTTAACTTGTTCAAAAGGTTGGTGAGAGAGAAGATTTGTGAGCCTAATGAAGTCATGTATGCAACCGTCATGAATGGGCTCAGCAAATGGGGTCATTCTCAAAAAAACCTAAGTTTGCTCCGCTTAATGGAACAAGGGAACACTAAGCCGAACATATTTAACTACAACATTGTCATAGATTCCCTTTGCAAAGATAGAAACTTAGATGCTGCTATCAG
>AWOL01S0024102.1:22975-37468 GCA_000715115.1 Nicotiana otophora
AGCCTAATATTATTAGCTATAGCACACTAATAAATGGATACTGCAAGAAAAAGAAGTTGGCCGAGGCTATGCAATTGTTTCATGAAATTTCTCAAAAGGGATCAAAACCTAATATTATTATCTACACTACTATTTTGCAAGGTCTGTTTGAAGTTGGAGGAATTGGCAATGCAAGAAAGTTCTTTGCTGAGATGCTATCTATGGGGCATGTACCTGATTTATACACTCATTGCACTTTACTCAAGGGTTATTTTAAGTATGGACTTGTTGAAGAAGCTTTGTCACTCTTTAATGAGTTGGAAAGAAAGACAGAAAATGCTGATATTGAGTTTTACAATGTTGTCATTAATGGATTGTGCAAAAATGGTAAACTTGACAAAGCTCATGCTATTTTTGAGGCGCTTTCTTTAATTGGACTACTTCCGAATGTGAGAACATACAATACAATGATAACTGGATTTTGTCTAGAAGGGTTGTTAGATGAAGCTAAAGCTATGCTAAGAAAAATGGGGGACAACGGTAGTTTGCCAAATGAGGTCACTTACAATGTTATTGTGCAAGGATTTCTCAGGTGCAACAAAATTAGTGAAATGGCAACTTTTATGAAGGAAATGGCTGGAAGGGGCTTCTCATTTGATGCAACTACAACTGAGTTACTGATAAACGTTGTAAGGGAGAATCCTTCCATCCTTGACATGATACCAGAGTTTCACCCAGAAAACAAGAAGTGAATATTTTTTTTCGCTTGGTTTATTCGCTATCACTATGATACAATTTCCGTTTATNTGTTTGCCAAATGGTATCACTTACAATATTATTGTTCAAGGATTTCTCAGGTGCAATAAATTAGTGAAATGGCAATTCTTATGAAGGAAATGGCTGGAAGGGGCTTCTCATTTGATGCAACTACAACTGAGTTATTGATTAACGTTATAAGGGAGAATCCGCCCGTCCTTGTCATGATACCAGAGCTTCACTTGGAAGATAAGAAGTGAATATTTATTTTGCTTGTTTTATTCGCCTTTAGTATCACTATGATACAACTTTCGTTTATCCCGGCAAAGGTATGTCATCCAATTCCAATGCAATTGCAGAAGCTGAATAAAGGCAATTAGAACGTTGCTTGAGCTTTCCAGGCAGGCCTATTTGACGAGGTACATCAATTTTGATATTTTTTATTGTTTTCCACTCTTCTTTATATTGGAAATCAGATATTACTGCTCTATTTGTTTAATAAATGATGTGAGTTTCCCTTACATGTACACATTATAAGTCTAGGAATATCATTTTCAGTGTTATCTTCATGTATTATCATTTTCTACTATTTGAATATAAATAACTGCCTGCAACTTAGAAATTGCTATAGTTACAATCTTTTCTATAGTTTCTATAATCTTGGTAATATCAACTAATTGGAACACACAGCTGACAAGGTCAGCACTGTCTTATAATAGTAAGAATATTTGTGACATTCCTGAAACTGAAGTAGAAATTGTTCAGAAATTGACTGTTAACCCTGTACTACATATCGTAATTGTCAACTAACTTAGAAGATGGAGGGAAGGGATTTCTTTTGAAGGCATAGAAATCTGTTTGCAATTCTCTACTGTAAATGTTTGTTTCTTTATTTTAGATTATAGATTTTAGCTTCTTAGTGTATACGCTACTATATATTATAAGAATTTTTTTTTTTTTTTTTTTTTTTTTTTTTTTTTTTTTTTTTTTTTTTTTTTTTTTTTTTTTTTTTTTTTTTTTTTTTTTTTTTTTTTTTTTTTTTTTTTTTTTTTTTTTTTTTTTTTTTTTTTTTTTTTTTTTTTTTTTTTTTTTTTTTTTTTTTTTTTTTTTTTTTTTTTTTTTTTTTTTTTTTTTTTTTTTTTTTTTTTTTTTTTTTTTTTTTTTTTTTTTTTTTTTTTTTTTTTTTTTTTTTTTTTTTTTTTTTTTTTTTTTTTTTTTTTTTTTTTTTTTTTTTTTTTTTTTTTTTTTTTTTTTGGGGGGGGGGGGGACCCATGTCTTATCTTATACTTCAGCACTGTGTTATAGCGCTGGTAACTTTAGTTAGTGAGATGGACGCAGTAGAGCTTTCCATGGTCGTGTCTCCATACCTTAGTTATAGTTGTCGTTAAGATGTTTAGGTTTCTTTTATGTTTTTTAGTGGGATCTTGTTTTGTTGAAAAATTAACCTGTCCCCGGAATCATTTGAATGTCAGCTGTGATCTTTTTAATTTAAGTTTCAATAAAGTGCATTTTAAGTTTATGAATTCATGCTGATATTTTCTTGTTGCATTGTCTTGCCTTGACTTGGCCGTGTGAATGGAAGCATTATAAAATAAGGCTGCTTGGTGGCTTAACAAAAATTTGAAACTGGAAGATTACTGGTATTCATAGTCAATGTCATGATTCCCTCAGTTTTAAGTATTGTCTTTATGTAAGACTTTGTATTTGTGCTCTGGGAAAGGAATACACAGACAATTGATAGGCAAAAAGTTTTGAATCTCCATTTTCTGCTGTCTAGTATTTGCAAGATTATTTACTAGATGCCGACACAAATAGTTGATCATAGTTAGACATATGTAATTTACTACCAAATGAGCTTATATGATATGTGAGAAGAAGGAGATAATGAATTTCCTGAGATGAGCTACTCCCAGTACAAGACTTAGATCAACACTTTGGGGTTGTTAATGGTCTACTTTCGTGTAGGGAGGATGAAATTGATGAAGTATTAAGTGATTGCGATATTGAAAATGAGATTGGCGAAGATGAACATATTTGAAGAGCCATTGCCAAACTCTTTTCATATTTTAGAAGGAAGCATCTTGATATATTTTTTTTAATTAAGCTTCAGTTAGTTTTGTGTTGAAGTTTAAATTGGTTTGGTATCAAGGTTTTCTTGTTCTACTTTATGTGCTTATTATCAATGTATGTAGAGATGCTTTATGGCTTTTTTACTGCATTTATTTGCATTTAGCTACTTTCTTTTATTAATTAAGCTTCAGTTAGTTTTGTGTTATAGTTTAAATTGGTTTGGTATCAAGGTTTTCTTGTTCTACTTTATATACCTTTTGATCATGTATGTAGAGATGCCGAAGCAAAATAGGGTTAAGAATCAATTCAAATCAGTCAAAGGGGTATCTTCACTTGCTCCGGGGCAGTCATCACAGTCTCAATCTCAGCCTCAAACTTCATCTTCATCATCTTATCGAGCCTCTTTACATCCTACACTGACTGCACAACCTACACAACCAGTCATGATGGAGTTTCGTCACAGCATGTCATTCCATCTTCATCATCTGATGGAGTCTCTTCGCAGCATGTTGTTCCATCTTCGTCATCTGATGAGATGGAGTATCTTCTCAGCCTGTCGTTCCATCTTCATCATCTGATGGAGTCTCAGCGAACTAGACATAGAGCTGGAGATCAAGTCTCTCGTGATTGGCTTGTCGTTGTTATAGGTAAATATAAATTTCAAGTGATTGAGTATTCTTTTTTGTTTTTCTCATTTAATATTTAACTTGATCTTTATTTTGTTGTAGATGAACATCAAGTAAACTTGAATACTGTTTTACTTGCTGTTTTTGGCTAAGTGGGTTCTACTCAAAATGGTAGCAGTTGTATGGAATCTGCTATTTGGCTACCTATGTTCATATTTTTCCTTGAAGTTTTTTATTTTGCTAATAACTGTGAAATACTACTATAACAAACAAAATCAATATATATACACCTAAAGAGCATCTAATGTCTTGGCCGCCTTCTACATGCCAAAGAACGCAAGACCTTAAAGAAAAACTAATTACACAACTGATGTTTAAAAGCCTCACATCTATGTGCTCTCTTAGAGCTCTTAAGCATATCTACTCTCTTTAATCACTATTTGTATCTGTTGCACTACAAAACTGCTGTATACATTGCTGCCTCTGAAAATCTACCAGTTTCTAGCCTTCCAAATCTGATGAACAGCGGCTCCAAGTATGGCAGCCATGACCTCCTTCTTAAACTGGTTGTAATAAAAATTAGAGTTGCATTCTTTTTGGTTTTCTCGTTTAATGTTTATAACTTGATCTTTATTTTGTTGTAGATAACATCAAGTAATAAAACCAGTTAGATTGAAGGTTAAAGATGTCCATAACTTGGACAAAGGATTGCATATAATTGTAGAATTTGATGAGTATTATGCAGCTATTGGGAAATCGGCTGGCCTAATTGCGGGAGTTTTAGGGCAGCTTGCCACAAATCCTATGTACTTTCCTATCAGCTACTTTCCTATCAGCTTTGAGAAATGGTCATCCATGCCTGGCTCTTTTCTGGATCATGTTTTTAAAGATATAATAATGGTAATGCCTTCTAAATTTTTTTATTTAGTTTGTATCTTTTAGTTGTATATGTAAAATGCAGTAAATTAACATACTTTATATTTGTGAAGCCTAGATTTTTCTTTAAGATTGATCAACAAAAGGCAAAAACATGGGTTAACAGTTCCCTTAACAAAAAGTGGAAGGAGTACAGGATTAAACTAGGGAAGGAGGCTGAAGATCCATTATTGAGTAAAGAAGATATCATCAAGAATGCTCCGGAAGGCATGCCCATGGACTAATGGGCACTTTTTGTTAATTATCGCATGAAAGAGGAGACAAAGGTACTTTCTTCGTCGTTTTGCTAAAAGCAATAGGGACCCTTGTCGCATTTATCTGCTTGTTGCTTTCAAGAATACTGGTTATTTGTAAATATTTTGGTGTTATGTAATAGAATTTCTCCTATTTTAACTTGTAGGCTCGTTGCAAGATGAATGCACAGATTCGACAAAAACAACTTCCTCATACTGGTGATGCTATGAGTTTGGCTAGAAGAAGGGATGCGATGGTAGTTTAATATGATTTACGTAGATAAAATATATTCTTAGTTAATTACTCACATTTTTCATTTTGAAAATTTCAGAAGGCAATGGGAAAAGAGGTTGAACTGATACTCATAAGAGGAAAGATGAGAGTTATGTAACTGATGAGGCTAGGGTGATTGGGGTAACTATTCTTTAAACTCTGCTTTCTGAGATAAACAGTCCCCTGCTTTTATTATAACAATCTGGCAGTTGGAGTTGGATAACGACAATGGTTTGAAAGAGATTATATTATGTGGTACTATATTAGTTTTGAGGTTGTTTTTGGTTTACATGTTATTTTTGTAGTTACCAGGAAGGGAGACACATTTTTGTGTCGTTTGGTGTGCTATTTTGTGTAATTATTAGGCTGGTACAGGAATTGATTTAACTGCTGTTTTCAGGTTATTTTGTGCCTTCTACTGTGATGTTCTGTATTATTTTTAGGCTGGTTTTGGTGGTTTTTTACTTGCTGCTGTTTAGGTCCATTTGCTTCTATCTGGTGCAATATTTTAAGTAATGTTCAACTACATGAGTAGGTAAAATAATAATTTCCTCTTCTACGAAACCTACTGTGTAGGTCCATTCATGCTTGTTTGTCTTTCATGTAGGAGAAAATTGAAGAAATTTGAAATCAAACATCAGGAAGTCTTGCAGAAGCTTCACCTAATGACGCACTTGGTGTAGTACTCGGTCCAGAGCATCCCGGGCATGTTCGAGGGTTAGGCATGGGTGTAGTTCCAACTGTAGCGTTCAAAAAGACATCTGCGAGAGTTCGTCGTGCTTATGTGGGTTCATCTAGCACTAGCGCTCCAACTCCAGAGTGGCAGGAAGAAGATGACGAGTATGAGATCACAATTAAATGCATTACTTAGCTTATATCAAAGGAACATAGGGAATACCCCTGAGGAGTTTGCTCACTTATTTCCGACTCCTCCACAGGTATAACCTTATAAATATTACTTTTCTTGTTTGCTTTTCTGCTGAAGCTGGAAATTTTGCATTATTCATAATTTTGTTTATTTTTCCCTTTAGTTGAAACATAAATGCAGTCGTCATTGGGTTGTTAGAGAAAAGAAATAAATTGATCAGCTAAAGTAGTCCGAATTTAGTTATTTCTCCCTCATGCACTATGTTGAAAAGTGAAAGCGTTAATGCCTGTGATCTGTTGGAAAACTCAATCCCGATCTTATTAATCTGGGAATATGCTGTCCTAATCCTAGACAGATGGTGAACTCAGTTGCAACTTTTGGCACCTATCATTTCATTGACAGGAATCAAGGTTGCATAGAGGCTGTAGCTTCTAGGTAGTAATATTAGTTGCGCATAAAGTGCAGTTTTTTGTTGACATGGGAAACTAATATAGGACTCTTGCTTGTTTGCTTACTTAAACTACTCACAGTAGTCGATAAGAAAGAATCATACAAATTCATAGAGTAGAGCATTGTGGCTCCCAACAATTAGAAGGGCTCTTATAATATTTGAAGTGATGAGTGCAACTATGTGTTATTATTAGGCAAAGTAAGGGAATGTAGATGTAATTATTTGCTGTTTTATCTACTCGGAGAGGAAGCTAGTAAAATTGATCCCAAATAGTAAGTTGGGATTGATATTCTACAGTAGTAGTGTAAAGGAACAATTGATATTCTACTGTAGTTGTTTAAAATTCTGGTTGTATATTATTATTTCAACAGGACAATTGTTGTTGACAATATCATAACGAACTAGTTTGATTTGGGGACTTTGCTGCTGGTAGCTAATTATAGTTGTCAAATCTTTATCAATTTATTTGTTACCATTATAAAAAAAAAAAGCCTTATCAATTTATCTACTCCATCAGATCTCTTCAATGCTCTAGGAAGAGATCTGACTTTATCTGTCTTCTTTTGAGAAACCTTGTAGTTGTGAAGAGAATGAGAATACCATTAAGAGCATGATACTCTAGGATTGTTGGTATCGATTTGAATGCAGCAATTAGATGTAACTGAATTTGAATTCGATTTTGAAGTTGGAAAGGTGGGAAAATGTTTGCTTAAGTGGAATGGAGTATACAACAATTCTGTTCTTATAAACATTGTGCACTCTCTTTGCTTTTGCAATCTTCCTTATGGTTCCTTATTCTCAGGCACCGGAGTTAGGAAGTGGCGCACCGTCACCAAATTGATGATCGGTCGAGTACCAATTTGTAATTAATTTTAGGATCAACTATGATATTTTTGGGTATTATTGTTGAATGACGTTTTGAAACTTTAGTATTTTGATGTTGTAACTTTGGAATACTTGTTTTATATGATGAAGATTTTGCTTATTTGATCTTTTATACTGCACAAATTATTATGAAGTACTATAGAAGTTTGAATGCATAGGGTGCAATAAATAAGATGTAAATGTGGAATAATTTAATTATTAGAAATAATTATTGCAAAGAAGATTTGATCATTTTTACATATTGTTGGGTGAAGACAGCAGCATATGTTCCCTCTTATGAAGCTACTTCAGCATTCAGCTGTATACCTTCTCTTCCCTGTTCTTCATTACATCCATCAGATTGAATCCAAATCTCATTTCTGCTAGTAACTTACTAGAACCAGATCTTTGCTAGTTCAGCAGTTGAGACTTAGTTATTTAATAGAGATTGTCCCATTTTCTTGGCATACAAACTCCTGCAACTGTCCTGAGTATTTATACTCCTTTCTCAATCTCTTGTCTCTGTGTTTGAAACAGATTGACACAAACTCTAGTATGAACTTATTCTGCGATATGTGTGCACATGTGTGGCTATTTGACATGATTTGGTTTTTATCTAGAATGGGTGACAAGTGTACAAAAAAGAAGTGTCCTAAAACTACTGATAGCTCTTATCTTTGTTTTTTTCCCTTTTAAATGCTAGTCTAGACTCAAACCTTTTCTTCTTCTATATATGGTATTAACATTCCTACTGCATCAGCTCCATGGCGGAGCTACATAGGCTCAAGGTGGTCAGTTGGATACCTTACCTCGGAAAATTGTATTATGTTAAGGGATTTGTCAAAACCCGCATGAAATGAGTTACTTTCTAATTTTACTTGACCACTAAGGGTGTGTTTGGTATGAAGGAAAACATGAAAATGTTTTTCAATTTTTCCATATTTGGTTGGCTTAAATATTTTGAAAAATATTTTTCTCATGAACTTTTTTTCTTCAATTGGAGAAAAATATTTTCCCCTTCAAGAGAAGGGAAAACATTTTTCAAAACGCTTTTCAACCTTCTCACTCTATTTCCTATCCTCACCAACCCCCACAAACCTACTCCCACTCCTACCCCACCCACCCCACCGTTCTCCCGACCCTCACCCCATCCTAAATAGAAATATTATTAAGCTAGCGTTTGGACATAAATTTGGTTGAAACTTGAAAAAACTAGTTTTTGAAGATGAGATGAAAAATAATTTTTGAAAGTTGAAATTGTGTTTGGACTTGCATTTTACTTGAAAAGAATTTGAAGTTTTGTGAGTAGGAAACTTCAAAAACTACTTTAGAACTGTTTTTGGGATTTGAAGATTTTGTTTTCCAAATCTGCCAAAAAATGGTTAAAATCTAAGATATTTGAAAATAAAATTTAAGCTCCCAAATATTATGGCCAAACGGGAGCTAAGAGTACTTTTTTTCATGTTGTAAATAGAGTACTTTCTTTTTGATTTCTACAAAATGAGCATTTTCTATTCATGATGTAATAAAATATTTTCTTTCATTTCAACAAATGAGTATTTTCTTTTCTTGATGTAGAAAAGTATTTTCTTTCATTTCAACAAATAAGTATTTTCTTTTCATGTTGTAGAAAGAGTATTTTATTTTTCAAGCAAATAAAGAGTATTTTTTTAATTATGGAGCACAAATTTCAATGTTACATTTACATGAAAAAGTAAAGCAACACATTAGTTCCTTTGGTTTTGTGTGCATTTTTAAGAGAATAATTAAATTCTTCAAGAAAATAGAGCCCTGAAAACGTTGAATATTTGGGGGGTGGGGGGGAGCACATGAAACATGGGGATTTGGGGGGAAGCGGGGTGAGGAGAATAAAAAAAAGAGCAGCCCGATGCACTAAGCTCCCGCTTTGCGTGGGGTCCGGGAAGGGCCGGACCACAAGTAAAATATCTGTAATCTCTTGGACACATAATCCGACAATGTTGCTAAAGTGACTTAGAGAATGAGACCTTTGTAACTAAGGTGTAAGCATAGACGGAACTAGAATATTATGTAGGAGTTCAGATAGAACTAGTAAGTTTATCTTTGCCATCGTATTTTTATTAGAAAATCTATTAAATATGTACTTGCGAAGCCAATAATTAAAACGAGCTATGAGTTCGATGGTATGTTCAAAATCCATAAACTTTAAATTTTGGTGTTGCGTCTTAATATAATACACAAACATGCTCAAAACCTAAGTGACCTAAACTTCAGAGAGTTTTTGCTTCTTTAAGTCAAATCTTGCCAGTGCAAAATTGCAAGTACCCAAATGAGTCGATGGCTAGGTCGAAACCACAACACAATGCGAAAATATCACGACAAAATGGGTAAGTAACCACTTTTTATACCGTTAATCAAACACTAGACACCATATTTAACTACTTTATAATTAATCGAATAAAAATACCCTTAAACTAAACACGAAAAACTTAGCGTAGGTTTTTCATTTTCAATTTACTAGTATTTTTTATCCAAATGATTACAAAGTTGCAAAATGTTGGTTGATTTTTGTTAACTTTCTACCAGCTATGAAATTGAAGAAATGATGAAATAAAGAGACTGAGAAATAAGCCTGCAAATGAAGAAATTTTCTACATTGCTCAATTAGAGAGGAGATTGGAAAATAATGTCTTAAAAAAGAAGACTAACTACTTCCGTTAATATAATCAACTAACTTAAAAGCAGTTGCTAACTTCTACTATTTGCACGTTGGTCCCTCAACCTTCTATGTGAGCTAATTCATCACCCTGGCTCAATACTCCCCTCAAGTTGGAGGGTAGAAAAATATTCTTCACTCCTAGCTTGTTAAGTAGGTGATGATGATGTGCTTTACCAAGGCCCGTTGTCAACAAATCTGCTATCTGATCTTTGGTGCTCNTGTAATCTCTTGGACACATAATCCGACAATGTTGCTAAAGTGGCTTAGAGAATGAGACCTTTGTAACTAAGGTGTATGCATAGACGGAACTAGAATATTATGTAGGAGTTCTGATAGAACTAGTAAGTTTATCTTTGCCATCGTATTTTTATTAGAAAATCTATTAAATATGTACTTGCGAACCCAATAATTAAAACGAGCTATGAATTCGATGGTATGTTCAAAATTCATAAATTTTAAATTTTGGCGTTGCGTCTTAATATAAGACACAAACATGCTCAAAACCTAAGTGACCTAAACTTCAGAGAGTTTTTGCTTCTTTAAGTCAAATCTTGCCAGTGCAAAATTGCAAGTACCCAAATGAGTCAATAGCTAGGTCGAAACCACAACACAATGCGAAAATATCACGACAAAATGGGTAAGTAACCACTTTTTATACCATTAATCAAACACTAGACACCATATTTAACTACTTTATAATTAATCGAATAAAAATACCCTTAAACTAAACACGGAAAACTTAGCGTAGGTTTTTCATTTTCAATTTACTAGTATTTTTTATCCAAATGATTACAAAGTTGCAAAATGTTGGTTGATTTTTATTAACTTTCTACCAGCTATGAAATTGAAGAAACGATGAAATAAAGAGACTGAGAAGTAAGCCTGCAAATGAAGAAATTTTCTACATTGCTCAATTAGAGAGGAGATTGGAAAATAATGTCTTAAAAAAAGAAGACTAACTACTTCCGTTAATATAATCAACTAACTTAAAAGCAGTTGCTAACTTCTACTATTTACACGTTGGTCCCTCAACTTCTATGTGAGCTAATTCATCACCCTGGCTCAATACTCCCCTCAAGTTAGAGGGTAGAAAAATATTCTTCACTCCTAGGTTGTTAAGTAGGTGATGATGATGTGCTTTACCAAGGCCCGTTGTCAACAAATCTGCTATCTGATCTTTGGTGCTCACATGAATAGTTTTAATAACACCAGTTTTGACCTTTTTCCTAATAAAGTGACAGTCGATATCTATATGCTTTGTACGCTCATGAAATATTAGATTTGCTACTATTTGAATTGCAGCTTTACTGTCACATATCATGTGTACTTGCTGCTTTAGTTTATCTCCCAATTCACCAAATAAACCAATTAACCAGACCACCTCAACAACAATACATGACATGCTCCTCAACTCTGCTTCTGTTGAGCTTCTTGCCAGTGTCTCCTGCTTCTTGGATTTCCATGAAACCAAAGCATCCCCATAGAACACTAAGTAACATGTAACTGACCTTCTGTTTTGAACACAAGCTCCCCAATTTACGTCACAATAAGCAGTTAAACTGCCATCACCAGTAGAGGGAAGCAACAATCCTTATCCTGGTGCATTTTTTATGTACTTTACCACTCTCATTACTGCCTCCAGATGGGATTGTTTAGGAGAATGCATAAATTGGCTAAGTGTTTACAGAGCAAAAGATATATCTGGCCTAGTCATTGTGAGGTAGAGTAACCTTCCAACTAGACTTTGGTACTCACCAAAGTCTGTTAAGACTTCATCCTGACTTCCTTCTTCTTGTGTAAATATCAACTTATCAAAGTCTGTTGAGGTTAGTTTCTGATTTATTTCTAGATGTGCTTGCAGGTTTGGCTCCTGACAATCCAAGCTTTGAAATAAACTCTAGTGCATGTTTCTTTTGACTCATGTAGATTCCCTTTTCTGATCTTGCACATTCAATTCCAGGAAGAACTTCAGCTCTCCTATGTCCTTCATTTTAAAGAACTTTTGCAGATTCTCCCTTGTTTTGTTGATCTTTGTGTTATCACTTCCTTGATTATCAAATCAACTACATAAATCAATACCAAGATCAAACATGTATCATTCCTTTTGGTGAAGAGTGAGTAATCATAGTGGCTCTGTGTGAAGCCTACTGCTTGTAAAGTAGAGTCAATTTGATGTTCCATTGTCTCAAGGCCTGCTTTAGCCCATATAGGGACTTGTGTAGCCTCCATACCTGAGACTCCCCCTGCCTTGCAGTGTCCTTGGAAAAATCAGGAGGCACCAACATGTACACTTCCTCAACTAGATCACCATGTAGAAAGGAATTATGAACATCCATCTGATAGAGAGGCCACCCAGACTTAGATGCCACAGCAATAACAGATCTAACAGTCACCATTTTGGTAACAGGAGAAAATGTATCAGTATGGTCTAGGCCTTCCTTCTGTGTGTACCCCTTTGCGACTAGTCTGGCTTTGTACATTTTCATCTCCCATGTAGCTTTGTATTTAATCTTGAATACCCATTTGCACCCAATGACTTGCTTCCTAGGTGGTAAGGGCATTATACTCTATGTGTGATTTTCTTCTAATGCCTAGATCTCTTGTTTCATGGCATCTACCCACTTAGGGTCCCTGACAGCTTCAACAAAGGATCTGGGCTCTACTTCTTAGGAGTAGACTGTAAGGCATTTAGAATATGCAGGCTTTAGGTGATTATAACATACTTAGTTTGATATTGGATAAGGGAAAACTCATTTTCTCTTCTATTGGAGGACATAATACTGCATTCATATAGGTGGTCTAGATATTCTAGGAGGTCTTCTAGGTATAGAATCAGCAGTAGGCACATTAGGATCTTCTTATGTTAAACCTGAATTAGGGGTCGAGGAAGACTCAACTTATGTTTGAACAACATGAGTCAAACAATGGGGTGAAATCATGTCCTGAGATCCTTCAGCTGAGGGTGCACCTGTGGGAGCAGGTGATACTCCAAATTTTGGAATAGAGTTATCAGGAATTTCAGTAGCTGGAATGGAACCATTGTGATCCTCTGAATTATCAGCAGGCAGTTGTGCAGGTATAGGATATGCTTCAAAGTCAGAATCATCCATGTATAGACACTGCTCCATATGAGGAATTATGGTGTCTAATACAGTTAGTGATTGTTTAAAAAGAAAGCTTTCTTCTTGAAAGATGACATCCCTGCTGACAAAGAAAACATGATTAAGAAGGTCATACAACTTATAACCCTTTTGCACCAATAAATATCCTAGAAATACTACAGGAACTGCTCTGGCTGATAACTTGTCTCTTTTCTTCAGATTAGCAGCATAGCAAAGGCATCCAAAAACTTTGAGGTGATCAAGTGAAGCACCCTTGTTGAACACCAACTCAAATAGTCATTTTTTACCTAGAGTTCTTGTAGGGATTCTGTTGATCAGATATACTACTGTCAGGATACATTCACCCCAGAATTTTAAGGGCAAGTTTGCTTGGAATTTTAGTGATCTCAATGTATCCAAGATATACCTGTGCCTTCTCTCTACTATCCCATTCTGTTGAGGGGTATAGGGACATGTACTTTGGTGTGTTATCCATTCATTGTTCAGCAACTCCTTCAATTGATTATAGAATAACTCACCACCATTGTCTGTTCTAAAAGTTTTAACAAATAAAGAAAATTTAGTCCTAATCATAGCAATGAAATATTTCAGTGCCATAATTGACTCATCCTTGGAGTTCATAAGACACACCCAAGTATACCTGTTGAAGTCATTCACAAGAGTCAAAAAAACCTTCTACCATCATGAGTAGGCACTCTAAAAGGTCCTCAAACATCTGCATGTATGAATTCACCAAATGCATCACTTTTATTATTGCTAATAGGAAAATGCAATCTTGTTTGCTTATCCAAGGAACATACAGTATAATGCTCGCCACAGTCAACAATCTTTACATTCCTAAACATAGGTATTCTTTTCATAGCATCCATAGGCACATGAACTAGTCTCTTATGCCACAAAGGGCCATTTATTCTATTTACAATTAATGTGGAAGTAATGAGGCTAATTGGTAATCCTGCTTCACGCTTGTTCTTGATGGTCCGGTCCAACACATACAATCCATGCTCCACTCTACCAATCCCCTTTACATTTCTATTGCAGATGTCCTAGAAGACACAACATCCAGGAAAGAAGGAGAGGAAAAGCCCTACATCTTTGGTGAGTTTAGACACTGATAGCAAATTGTATCTAAACTGAGGTATATAGAGAACATTTGTAATCACCAATCTATTTAATATGCTGAAAGTACCTAAATGAGTAATCATACTTGTTTCTCCAGTGGACAGTAATACCTTCCTCATATTAGTCCTAGACAGCTCCGCATAGTTAATATAAACATGCAGACTAGCTACCATATGATTGATTGCCCCTGAGTATATTATCCATCTATTTTCCTTGACCATGTCGAGTAGTGACAAAGGTATACCTATGACCTTAGCATGTGATGTTGCATCAATATAGGTACTATTGGTCTTGTTCAACATATGAAGAAGCTGGTGATACTGTTCTTCTGTGAAGAAGTGTCCTGCAAGTGTGATGCTTGTGTTGCCCTTTTTCTCTTGCACCTCTTGTGGTCTGTCTACTTGTACATTATGTGCTACAGTTGTATTCTTTCCAAAGGGCTTCCTTTTGGATTTGAAATCTGCAGGATACCCAATGAGCTTGTAACATCCATC
>AWOL01S0024106.1:3778-21335 GCA_000715115.1 Nicotiana otophora
AACATTCATATGCCACAAAATACGTACCATAGGCTTGCCCATAGTGTACTACTCTACTAATTGAGCTCATTCAGTCAAGGATCAGGTAGGACTTTATTTGGTTGTAATGTAGGCTGCGTAATGGGTAGGATACATTTGGATATAGGAGTGACTACAGTTAACCGTTCAAAACCCCACACTTATGTCAAACCATAACTCCACCTTCACATGAATATACATCAACTCCCGACTTCTTTAAGCATAAATACATCAAAAATTACCACTATCAAGGAATACTTTTAACAACAATACAACTACTTTTCTTTTTTCTGTTTTTTTTAATTCAAGTGGCTCTTACTTATTTCGACATAATGCACCTTTCTCCTTATTTCAATAGTTCCATTCAAAAGCCAAACCACCACCCCACTCTTTAACTTTTACAAAGTTCATAAAAAATTCAAGTGCTCACAAGAGGTAAAAGGTTCTAATAGATAATCAATTCAAACAAATGAGTAAGACTTGTAATGTGGTTGCAAACAAAACAAGATTATAGGCTCAAAGGGGATGACTAAGATACATAAAAATTAGGTGGGTAAAAAAAATAACTGGCTCAACAAAGAAATGCCTATATCACTTTCAAGACTAAATAGGACTACCATTTCGCTTTGCAAACACACGAGAAAAGGTCTAAACATCAAATGCAATGCATAGAACAACACAAAATCTCACATACACATGGCATATAACTCACCCAGAATTGGACTATCAAGACACTATAGTCAAAGCAGTAAAGATAAGTTAAGATATTTCCTTCAAGGTATAACTACTCCTGGTTCAAATAAAACCCTTGCAAAATAACCACGGCACAAAGAAAAACCAAGGGGGGACTTGGTACACTACCTAACAAAAGAAATTCTTGTTGTCTTTTTCCTTTGACTTTAATCCCTCAAGCAATCGGTTGATGATATCCATCCTCGGGAAAAATCGAAAACTATAAAAAACAATTCTAAACTTTTTCTATCTCTTACTCCTACAACTAAGAAAAACAAAACTAACATACATACATACAACATCCCCCACCCCTAACTTTAAGTTGTGGCATGTGCTCCTGGCGCACAATTTAAAAGCATAGGTAAAGGAAACATCTCTGAACATCTATTCGAGGTCTGAGTCGAAGTCGGGCTCTATTCCTCGCGCCCGAACTAATACAAACATCCATGCAGATAGCTTCCTCTCAGCCTTTTTTGTGGACACGCCACAGTTATCTTTCTCACTCACCGCAGCCTTCTCTTTCGAGCACTTTACTTTTGACTCAACACTCAAACCTGGTGTATCCTTTTGTGCCCCTATTTCTACATCCATCTTAAAAGTCACAGTCTCCTCACCCACTCTAAGTATGAGTTTTCTCTTGCGTATATCTAACGTAGCTTTACCCGTCGCTAAGAATGGTCTTCTTAGGATAAGGGGGACCTCCTTGTTTTCCTACATATTTACCACTATAAAATCCATACTAAATACAAACTTATCCACCCGAACTAACTCATCTTTCACTATCCCCTAGGGTATTATTGTAGTTTGGTCTGCCAGCGGCAAAGATATAGGTGCAGACCTTATCTCTCCAATCTTCTTCTCAAGTTTGCTTTAGATAGATAGAGGCATTAAATTAATTAAGGCACCAGAATAACATAAGCATTTATCAAAATTAATAGTTCCTAAAGAGCAAGGTATAGTAAAACTCCCTGGATCTCCACATTTTTGTGGGAGTTTATTTTGCAATATCGCGCTGCAATGCTCTGTGAGCTAGACCAATGAATTCTTCTCTATTTTGCACTTCTTCGTAAGGATCTCTTTCATGAATTTGGCTCAAGCGGGCATCTATGAGAACACTTCTATGAATGGTAAGTTTGCATGAACCAATTTCAGCACATTCAGAAATCTCTAAAACTACTTGTCAAGCTTTTCTTTACTTTGCTTTTGAGGGAAAGGCAGAGCAGGCATATGTTCGCTCTCCTCATGGTCCTCCCTTATCGAGTTTTCTTCCTTTTTTTTCTCAGCTTTCATCTAGACCATTCTTATTCTTACCAACATCACTCTTCAGCTACTGCCCGTTTTCTATTTCAAATCTCACATCATTTTTGATTGGGGTGAGATCTTCAACCCTTGCCCACTTCCCAAAATTACAACATTCAATGTTTCTTTGGGATTTCTTTCCGTATCAGCATGGAGAGTTACTTGAATCCTCTCAGGCAATAGAGTAGCTAGCTGCCCAATCTAACTTTCCAGTTTTCGAAAACCTATGCCCAGTTCTTTGATAGCTGCTCCATGTTCCCGTATAGATGAGCTATGGGTTTCAAGTCTCTCATCTATCTTGATAATCAAAGCCTTCATTACATCTTCCATACTGAACTGATTAGAATGTGGAAACTGTTATTGCTGCCTCTGTTGATTTTGGAAGACTTTGAGCTCCTTGTCACTGGGTTCTGGGGTTGTTCTGTTGCCATTCATTCGAAGTTCCCCCAGGTGAACTCCATGAAAATCTGGGGTGCCTCTGATCCATTGCATTAAAATCATATCCCCCCCCCCCAACATTCATTTCCTCAGTTAAGGTTTGACACTCATGACTAGGGTGTCATGTTCCCCATATATCACAAGCTGTGTGAGGCTCATTTCCTATCCCGGCTAAGGTCAGCTTTCGTATTTCTTTAGCCATAACATCAAGTTGTGCCTACACAGATGTATTAGCATCAACTTGGTGAACACCAATTGATTTTATTCTTTCAGCACTCTCAGAGGTCCATTGATTGGAATCTTCAAATAACTCATCATCAATTGTAAGTTCTCCTCTAGAGTCTCCTTCATAAAAGGTCCTCCAACTACATTCCTCAATATTTTATGTGAGGCCTGTGTCGATCCTTCCCAAAAAGTCTTGGAGTTGTATCCAAATATCAATTCTGCCATGTTTCCAATTTCTAACCATTTCCTTAAACCACTCCCATGCTTCAAAAACTGTTTCAATCTCTTTCTAGCAGTAGTTATGGATTTCTCTTCTAATCTTGCCCATCTTAGCTGAGGAGAAATATTTATCAAGCAATATTCTTGTCATCTCCTTCACATTATATTTAAGTAAAAAGGGGAATGCCCTTAAGTACACTGCAGCTTATGACACCCCATTGTATTGAAAGGTTTTAATAATCTCCTCGAAGTCCATTAGATGTGTGTTTGGAGTTTCATTCATCTTTCCTATGAAGACACAACAATTCGGAAAGCTTTGAAGCAACCCTTGCTTCCACACAAAATTGTTTGCTGCTATTGGAGGTGGTCTAACGCTTGATAATCCTTGAATGTAGACCGGTCTAGCATAATCGCCAAGTGGTCTCACAGGCATGGGAGTTATATTTCCAAACTGGTCTACAGCCAATGGTTGATGTTGATTAATTCTGTGACCCCTCTCTTCTTCATAAACATTCCATGCAGCTCTAATAGTTTCTTCCTCAGCATCCCGTGAAGCTTTTTATCATTGTTGGGGTGCCTCTATTGCAGCCAAATCTACATCATCATCACCGTTTCCGGCTATAGTTTCTTGGGTTGAGGGTTGCCCAACCTTTTCTAACTTCTCTGTGAGATATCTTTCCTTCCTCAGTTGTCGTAGTTTTGTTACTAACTTTGGCTCGTATGGTAGAACTTATTTCGCATAAACTCTTGTCATGCACCAATATTAACTTATAACCTGCACACAACTAACGAACACCAACCGTAAAAAGGGAAATAAAATAAAAAGAAAACAAATCCTGAATTAGCACTATAAACTATTTCAAATAGTATTGATTGCCAATCCCCGGCAACGACGCCAAAATTTGATGAGTGCAAAGCACACACTTAAATTATGCTCGTTAATCAAAGATAGTAAAATATAATATCGTATCCACATAGATTTGATTTAAACAGTATTTTCATAATTTCTAGCCTGATTGCTATCAAGGAGAATCAACAATTGAGATTTATAGGATTAATAACTAAAATTAACTAAGAATCTAAAGCTATTGACTAGTGACTATCAAGACAAGGGATAAACAAATAAGGTTATCAGTGGGAGAAGATATGGTTTTGACAGGATAGATGCAAAATAATTATTCGGGATCTAACTCTAGATATTTCACTTCGAATGTTCAAGTGAGTCTCTCAAATCAAGTGTTCAGCAAAAACTCCTCTCTCGATTAAGTCTTAACCTCACGAGATGAATCAAATTAAGCATGTGAAGCTGTGCAAGAATGCGTAGTGGATTGGTCTTTAGGAAAGCCCCATTCGATTATTCTCCTAATTAGGTTTAGGAAGTGATTCAACTAGCCTCTTTTGATTACTTAGAATAATCTATGAACTCAACTAACAATATAATGCAAAGATATCACAAGTTATGCCTTTCTCGATTACATTAACTACTGAATATAGATGCAAAAATTAAATCCTCCAAAATGATTCAATACGTAAAACTAGAGTTATAATCCACAAACAATCGTCAATACACCAAATCCAACAAACCCTAGAGGGAACTGCGCCATAGATATGGAGAAATTCATCTCACGTATAATTATAGTATAGGAAAACATACATTCGATCCAAGCTCGGGTTTTGAGTAAGGAAGGAATGATGAAATCCTTGTGTTTGTGTTCTTCAACTCTTCCTTAGCGTCCTTAGGTTTAAAGTATGTCAAAAGTCTAGAAAGTAATATTTTTCATGTATTTATACCAAGTAGGGTCGGGTCCAGACGAAATCACCCTTTCCTAGATGAGATAGGAAAATAACTCTGTAAAATTGCACAAGCGCGTCGCATGGGGCAATGTGCCATGCGGGGAATTAGTGGCACTTATCAGGGAGCATGTAATTTTCATCAAACTGCCAAAACACACAGTTGCAGCACACCACGCGCTGCCCTACACATTGCAGCAGTGCCAATTCCTCATAGTGTTGCTTTTTGCTTGATTTGTGGTGTCCAGATGTGATCATCGACCCCCGAACACGATATTGACTTATTCCCTTGGGACTTTACTCAGACTTCAAATCTCCAAATAGCTCGAATTAGCTGCACAACATCTACATAACTCAGAATCACCCATGCAAGGCATGAAACACACAATAAGTGCAAAATACTACCAATTAAAGCTCAACACAAGTAAAGTGCAGTGAATTATAGTGCAATAAGAGACTAAAACACGTAATTATAGCCAACAATAAACACCCCACACATTGACGAGCGCAAAACACACACTACAATATGCTCACTAGTCGAATATAGTAATTTATAATATCGTATCCACGAGGATTGGATTTAAATAGTATTATCGTAGATTGCAGCTAAATTGATATCCAAGATGATCAACAACTGAGGTTTATGTGATTTAAACTTAAATTAACCTTAGTTGATTTAAACTAAAATTAACAAAGAGTCTAAACTATTGACTAATGACAATCAACACAAGTATTAAGCAAAGGAAGATACCAATTGGGAGAAGACAGGGTTGATAGGATAGGTGCAAGAGAAATGTTTGGTATTTAACTCTAGATAATTCAATTCTAAGAGAGTCTCTTGAATTCACTTGGTTATTAGTTCAATTGATTAGCAGAAACACCTCTCTCGATTAAGTCTCAACCTCACAAGATGAACCAATTTTAAGCATGTGAAGATATGCAAGAATTCATAGTGGATTGCTCTTTAGGAGAAATGCTCTCGATTATCCTCCTAACTAAGTTTAATCAACAATTCAACTAGCTTCTTTCGATTACTACGAAAAATTACTAACTTCAACCAACAAAGTATAATGTAGCAATATCACATGCTATGCCTCTCTCGACTACATGAACAAGTGAATATAGATGCAATAATTAAAGCGTCCAAATGTTTCAATACATAAAACTAGAGTTAATTATCCACAAACAAGTATCAATACACCAAATCCATCAAACCCTAAAGAGAACTACTCCATGGATATGGAGTAATTCATCATAACAATGTTTAAGTTAAAGGAAAACATAAAACGATCCAAAGCCTTGTCTTGAGTGAGGATTGAATGATGAAATCCTTGAGCTTTTGCTTCTCCACATCCTCCTTGGATTACATAGGTCTAAGATGTGTTTGAAGTCCACAAAATAATGTTTTTACATGTATTTATACTAAGTAGGGTCGGGCGCATATGAAAATACCAGCGTGAAATAGGAAAAACTCTCTAAACGATTTGCACAGGCGCGCCGCATGGGGCGATGCGCCATGCGGGTCAGTAGTGGGGAAGTTCAGTGAGTTTATTTTTGATAGACAACAGAGAATAGGCCTGTTGCGGCACCCCACGTAGAGCCTCATGCGCCGCGGCTGTGGGACTTTCTCTGAGTACAGAATTTTCTTGCTTTTTAGCTATCCCGACGTGGTTATCGACCCCTGTACGGCATCCTGACTTATTCCCTTGAACTTTTACTTATACTTCAAATATCCAAATCATCCAAATTTATTCTGTAACATTTTCATAGCTCGAAAACACTCCTACAAAGCATGAAACACACAATTAGTGCAAAACACTAGTAAGTAACGGTCAAACTCAATTAAACTGCAGTAAATTGTAATGTAATAAGCGACCAAAACATGAGATTATAGCCTACCATCAAGCAATCAAACTACACTTTTTAAAGACACGACCTATTTAAACAACTCTCCTAAATCATCACACCAAGAATATTTAAAACAGATTAAGCACAATACCGTAACATCCTCATGTAGAGATTTGACTCAAAAGCACCACATATTTTTCACAACCCTCTCACTTACTCTAACACATAGGTCCACGAAATTACCTTTCCTTCGTGAATCAAGTGCCCTCACACAACAATAGAGTCTAGTTCCACACACAATAAAATTAAGAACAATTCTGAACTCAAGATAGAAAGACTTCACTCACTCTGAGAAACAACATTCATATGCCACAGAAGACGTACCATGGGCTTGCCCGTAGTGTACTACTCTACTAATTGAGCTCATTCAGTCAAGGATCAAGTAGGACATTATTTGGTTCTAGTGTAGGCTGCAGGATCGGTAGGATACATTTGGATATAAGAGTGACTACACCTCCCTAAGCACTTTAATACATACAGTTAACCGTGCAAAACCCCGCACTTATTTCAACCATAGATCCAGGTTCACATCAATATACATCAACTCCCAACTTCATTAAGCACAAATACATCAAAAATTACCACTATCAATGAATATTTTTAACAACAATAGAACTACTTTACTTTTTTCCTTTTCTTTTTCAACTCTAACTTTTACAAAGGTCATACAATATTTAAGTGCTCACGAGAGGTAAAAGGTTCAAATAGATGGTCAATTCAAACAAATGAGTAAGACTTGTAATGTGGTTGCAAACGAAACAAGATTATAGGCTCAAAGGGGTTGACTAAGATACATAAANTCATATGCCACAGAAGAGGAACCATGGGCTTGCCCGTAGTGTACTACTCTACTAATTGAGCTCATTCAGTCAAGGATCAAGTAGGACATTATTTGGTTCTAGTGTAGGCTGCAGGATCGGTAGGATACATTTGGATATAAGAGTGACTACACCTCCCTAAGCACTTTAATACATACAGTTAACCGTGCAAAACCCCGCACTTATTTCAACCATAGATCCAGGTTCACATCAATATACATCAACTCCCAACTTCATTAAGCACAAATACATCAAAAATTACCACTATCAATGAATATTTTTAACAACAATAGAACTACTTTACTTTTTTCCTTTTCTTTTTCAACTCTAACTTTTACAAAGTTCATACAATATTCAAGTGCTCACGAGAGGTAAAAGGTTCAAATAGATGGTCAATTCAAACAAATGAGTAAGACTTGTAATGTGGTTGCAAACGAAACAAGATTATAGGCTCAAAAGGGTTGACTAAGATACATAAACATTAGGTGGGTAAAATCATATAATTAGCTCGACAAAGAAATGCCTATATCACTGCCAAGACTGAATAAGACTACAATTTCGCTTTGCAAACACATGAAAACAGTTCTAAACATCAAATGCAATGCACACAATAACATAAAATCGCACACACACATGGCATATAACTCACCCAAAATTGGACTATCAAGACACTATAGTCAAAATAGTTAAGCTAAGTTAAGATTATACAGTTAAAGGTACGTATACAAGAGTAAATAACAGAGCCTAAGCATCACAACTAAAGCACTTACTATTATCAAGGTATAATAAAGTCAAGACATATTTCCTTCATTTCAAATCATAACACAAGATTTCCTACTCCTAGAAAAAAGTAAAACTATCTGCACCCGTGTCACGCCCTAAACCTAGGGAGGCGTGGCTAGCACCACTGCCGTGCTGGCCCGAGCAAACCATTCTGTAACTCATGATCATTCGACCAAAACTAGAACATACATAGGTCAAGTTGGCTGAACTCATTCCTTTTATAACTATCATGGGCCAACATGGCCACAACTCATAATGTATAAGCGTAAGTGGGAAAACACTATATCACTGAACCATTTTTTCTTAAAACATAAATACATATTGGCCATAAAGGCCTCTGACATACTATACAAAATGAACATCTGTCTACAAAGCCTCTAAGATTATTTGATATTAAATGGGATAGGGTACTGGCCTACCCATAAGTCTGTAGAAAAATTCTGACACTATGACTCATAGTCTCAGATGCACTCCGAACGAGGTAGAGTCTTACCAATCCTTCGCTGACTGCCAATCTCCTATACTATGAGGGATCATCAAACTGATTATCTATACCTACAGGCATGAATGTAGTGTCCCCAACAAAAGGACGTTAGCACGAATAATGTACTGAGTATGTAAGGCGTAACTGAAACATAACAGTAAGTCAACATTAATTAAATACATTTAAGAATCAACCCGAATCTCTGAAGTACCGCCATATATACATACTTATTATACTTGCATATAAAAAATGCTTCTCTTTGAGATTATTATCCATATCGTATGATGCATGACTGCCCAACCGATCAGTGGTAACTGCTCGACCGGCCGTAGCGTGGTGGTAAATGCATGACTGCCCGACCGGCCGTAGCTCGGTGCTAAATGTATAACTGCCTAATCGGCCGTAGCTCAGTGGTAAATGCATGACTGGCCGACCGGCCATAGCTCGGTGGTAAATGTGTAACTGCCTAACCGGTGATAAAAAATTACACATAACTGTCCAACCGATGGTAACTTCCCGACCGGCCGTAGCACGGTGCTAAATGCATGAAGATGCATTTACATATATTAGTATATTATAAACATTAACATCTTTATCGTACGCCTCAATGTAGACTAAGCAACATACTTAAACATACTTGAATATAACTTTACAGGAATGAATAACGTAGAGCTTCTTAACTAATAAGAGTAGAACCACTTATGGAATAGAATTACGTTTACGTATCATTACTTGGATCATGCCAAAAGAAAGAAGGATTAGCCTTAACATACCTGGAGTAGGGAAAATCTGTATGATATTCTTGCCCGAATACTTGTTGAAGCAGAAATATCAAGTTACTAAGTTGCGAATAGTAGGACAAGAATGGCATAGGCTCTGTCCTAGCTCTAGTGCACATGTGATTACTTGCTGTTGAGCTAACTTCTTAAATCTTGAAATGATGGCATTTTTCAAGAATTCAAGATTAGATATAAGTAGTAATTGCATGTTTTCCACCTTACGGCTTACACCTCTCAACTTATTGTTGATCGCTAACATTTCATGATGCCTAATCCTGAAAAGTTGGTGACACATCATCTATAACTCATGGATGACAAAGCACTACCAACGATAGTTACAGAACAAGCACTATACAGTTGTTCAGAAGAGAAACAAAGTCATCTAAAAATGAGTTAAACACTCTTATAGGCGGAGTCAATGAAATAAGGACACTTTATGACACCATTTGCAAAGACAAGAAGCCAGTCGATCAGCTCTTCGTTTACCAGAATGAAACAAAAGAAGAGTGCAAGAAGGAGTTCTAATGGTGAAATTTAATTAAATCTACACTTTGATAAACTTTTCTCTTTCATGTGTATTAGAATTGACATGTCTTGTACTTAGTAGATTAGGTTGCCACCTATTTACAATTGATCGAGAGTCATTTGATTAAAGAGTGGCTTGCTGCCACGTTAGTCTTTTCCATCTTTATCCAAATAATTCATTAATTAAGTGGGTAATATCCCATTACCCAATAATTAACCAGTTATCCGCATAATTAAGAATTGTCTCAAATTACTTAAAATTATACTCATTTTTAATATACTTTATATAACTTACTATCATTGTCATGTGGTACCATATAAAATCAATACATACACTGTTATTTCATTAAAATATCCATGTAAAAATACATATATTTTCTTAACTTCTAATTTTCCTAATGTCATATAAAGAGTACAAATTTTCATATGCTTAATTCTTAAAATGGTAAAAAGATAACCTTCTTTTCTTGTGAGAAAAAAATTTCTATCTTTTACAATAAAGAAAATCTCATAAACTTCCTCATAACATGTGTATAATTTAAAATATATTCGAAAGTAGTAATATTAATAACTACATAAAATCATATTTTTCAAACTTTTTACAAACATGTTCCACTCAATATAAATACCATATCAAAATGTATCTAACGGTACGAAGGTTGTTAAACTCACGGGGACTTTTTGGTCCCAAATCCTCTGTAGAACAGTACGGGATGTAACATCTTTCCCCCCTTTAGAACATTCGTCCTCGAATGTTAACTCTTAGAAATTTACAAAATTTTCACTAGGGTCTCCTTTGTAAATTAAACTAAAACCCAACCTCTATTTGAAGTCTCGACTATTCACAACATTTTCTACTTGAGTATCTCATATCTTCTTCATCTTTAACTTACGTACCTTTCAATATCGCATCGTATCTTTTGTTTCTTTCATAACTTCCCTTCCACATAGGTGGATATTACGCCTTAAAGCTCTACTTTGATACCTGCACCTCTGGTGCATACAAAATTTGGTGAAAGCTTTATACTAACTTCTTATGACTCAGCTCTATGGCACGATATGAAAACAAAAGAAGGGTAACATTTCCTAAATGTCCTATAGCCTCTCAATTATAAATGTGGCGAGTAACACACCTATACGTGAGGCTCTACTAGGCTCGGCTTTGTAGACTCCCTAGGTCACGAGTTGCTCTGATACCACTTTGTCACGCCCCAAACATAGGGAGGCGTGGCTGGCACCCGGTTCCATGGTGGCCCGAGCAAACCATTCTGTAACTCGTGATCATTCGACAAAAACTAGAACATACATAGGTCGAGCTGGTTGAACTCATTCCTTTTATAACTATCATGGTCCAACATGGCCACGACTCATAATGTACAAGCGTAAGTGGGAAAACACTGTATCACTGAACCATATTTTCTTAAAACATGAATACATATGGGCCGTCAAGGCCTCTAACATATTGTACAAAATGAACCTCTGTGTACAAAGCCTCTAAGATTATTTGATATCAAATGGGACAGGGTACCGGCCTACCCATAAGTCTGTAGCAAAATTCTGACACGATGACTCGTAGACTCATATGCACTCCGAATGAGGTGGAGTCTTACCGATCCTTCGCTAAATTCCAATCTCTTCTACTATGAGGGCTCGTCAAACTGATTATCTATACCGATAGGCATGAATGCAGTGTCCCCAACAAAAGGACGTCAGTACGAATAATGTACTGAGTATGTAAGGCAGAACTGAAACATAACAATAAGTCAACATTAATTAAAGACATATAAGAATCAACCTGAATCTCTGAAATGCCGTCGTATATGCATACGTATTATATTTACATATATACCATGCTTCTCTTTGAGACTATTATCCATATCGAATGATGTATGACTGCCCAACTGATAAGTGGTAACTGCCCGACCGGCCGTAGCGCGGTGGTAAATGTATGACTGCCCGACCGGCCGTAGCTCGGTGGTAAATGTATAACTGCCCAACCGGCCGTAGCTCGGTGTTAAATGCATGACTGCCCGACCGGACGAAGCACGGTGGTAAATGTGTAACTACCCAACCGGTGGTAAATAATGACAAATAACTGCCCAACCAGTGGTAACTGCCTGACCGGCCGTAGCACGGCGGTAAATGCATTAAGATTCATGTACATATATAACTATATTATAAACATTAACATCTTTATCGTATGCCTTAATATAAACTTAGCAACATACTTGAATATAACTTTACAAGAATGAATAACGTAGAGCTTCTTAGCTACTTAGAGTAGAACCACTTATAGAATAGCATCACGTTTACGTATCGTTACTTGGATCATGCCAAAAGAAAGAAGGATTAGCCTTAACATACCTGGAGTAGGGAAAAATCCGCATGATATTCTTGCTCGAATGCTTGTTGAAGCAGAAATGTCACATTACTAAGTTGCCAATAGTAGGACAAGAATGGCATAGGCTCTGTCCTAGCTCTAGTGCACATGAGATTACTTGCTCTTGAGGTAACTTCTTAAATCTTCAAAAGATGGCATTTTTCAAGAATTCAAGATTAGATATAAGTAGTAATTGTATGTTTTCTACCTTACGGCTTACACCTCTCAACTTATTGTTAACCGCTAACATTTCATGATGCCTAATCCTGAAAAGTTGGTGACACATCATCTATAACTCATGGATGACCAGGCANCAGTTGTTCGGGAGAGACACAAAGTCATCTAAGAGGAATTAAACACTCTTATAGGCGAAGTCAATGAAATAGGGACACCTTATGACACCATTTGCAAAGACAAGAAGCCTGTCGATCAGCTCTTCGTTTAACAAATGATACAAAAGAAGAGTGCAAAAAGGAGTTCTAATGGTGAAATTTAATTAAATCTACACTTTGCTAAACGTTTCTCTTTCATATGTATTAGAATTGACATGTCTTGTACTTAGTAGATTAGGTTGCCACCTATTTAAAATTGATCAAGAGTCATTTGGTTATAGAGTGGCTTGCTGCCACGTTGGTCTTTTCCATACCTATCCAAATAATTCATTAATTAAGTGGGTAATATCCCATTACCCAATAATTAACCAATTACCCGCATAATTAAGAATTGTCTCAATTACATAAAATTCTACTCATTTTTAATTTACTTTATATAACTTACTAGCATGGTCATATGGTACCATATAAAATCAATACATACACTATTATTTCATTAAAATATCCATGTAAAAATGCATATATTTTCTCAACTTCTAATTTTCCTGATCCCATATAAAGAGTACAAACTTTCGTACGCTTAATCCTTAAAATGGTAAAAAGATAACCTTCTTTTCTTGTGAGAAAATAATTTCTATCTTTTACAATAAAAAATATATCATAAACTTCCTCATATCGTGTGTATAGTTTAAAATATATTCGAAAGTAGTAATATTAATAACTATATAAAATCATATTTTTAAAACTTTTTACAAAAATGATCCACTCAATATAAATACCATATCAAAATGTATCTAACGGTATCAAGGTTGTTAAACTTACGGGGTCTTATGGTCACAAATCCTCTGTAGAAAAGTATGGGTTGTAACAACCCGGTTCAAATAAAACCCTTGGAAAAGAACCGCGAAATGAAGAAAACCCAAGGGGGATTGTTTTACTGCCTAACAATAGAATTGTGTTTTTCTTTTTCCTTCGACTTTAATCGCTCAAGAAACCTATCTATGATATCCATCGTCGGGAAAGATCTAAACTTTTTCTATCTATAACTCCTACAACTAACAAAAAGAAAACTAATATACATACATACAAATATTCCCCACCCCACACTTTAAGTTGTGATGTCCTCATGGCAAACAATTAAAAATCATAAGGTATAGGAAACTTACCGAAACATTTAGTCGGGGTATGAGTCAAAGTCGGGCTCCATTCCTCACGCCCAAACTAATGCACATATCCATGCAAACAGCTTCTTCTCGGCCTTCTTTGGGTACACCCCACACTTATCTTTCTCGCTCACCGCAGCCTTCTCTTTCGAGCCCTTTACTTTTCACTCAACACTCGCCACTAGTTTATCCCTTTGGGCCCCCTTTGCTACATCCATCTTAAAAGTCACAGTCTCCTCACCCACTCTAAGCATGAGTTTTCACTCGTGTATATCTAATATAGCTCTAACTGTCATTAAGAATGGTCTTTCTAGGATGAGGGGGACCTCCTTGTTTCCTCCATATTTCCCACTATAAAATCTCCAAGAAATACGAATTTATCCACCTGAACTAACACATCTTCCACNAGTCCCTTTGTTCCCCCTTTGCTACATCCATCTTAAAAGTCACAGTCTCCTCACCTACTCTAAACATGAGTTTTCACTCGCGTATATCTAATATAGCTCTAACTGTCACTAAGAATGGTCTTTCTAGGATGAGGGGGACCTCCTTGTTTCCTCCATATTTGCCACTATAAACTCTACAAGAAATACGAATTTATCCACCCAAACTAACACATCTTCCACTATCTCCTCGAGTATTATAGTCAGTGGGTTTGCCTACTGCAAAGATATGGGTCTACACCTTATCTCTCCAATGTTCTTCTCCAGTTTCCTGTAGATAGATAGAGGCATTAAATTATTTGAGGCACCAGAATCACTTAAGGATTTATAAAAATTAATAGTTCCTAAAGAGTAAGGTATAATAAAACTCCCTAGATCTCCACACTTTTGTGGCAGTTTATTTTGCAATATCGCGCTGCAATGCTCTGTGAGCTTGACCACTGAGGTCGCCTCTATTTTCCACTTCTTTGTAATGATATCTTTCAAGAATTTGGCATAAGCAGGCATCTGTGAGAACATTTTTGTGAATGGTAAGTTCGCATGAACCTGTTTTAGAACAACCAGAAATCACCCAAACTACTTGTCTAGCTTTTCCCTACTTTGATTTTGAGGGAAACGCATAGCAGAGATATGCTCGCTCTCCTCAGGGTCCTCCCTTCTCGAGTTTTCTTCCTTCATGTTCGTCTCGCCTTTCATATGGCTTTTCTTCTTCTTATCAATATCACTCTTCAGCTTCTCCCCACTTTCTTTTTCAAGTCTCACATCATTTTGGATTGGGGGCGAGATCTTTCAACCCTTGCCTACTTCTCAAAATTACAGCAGTCATTGTTTCTTTAGGATTTCTTTCTGTATCAGGAGAGTTCATGGAATCCTCTCAATCAATAGAGTAGCTAGCTGCCCTACCTGTCTTTCCAAGTTCTGAAAACCCGTGCCCCATTCTTTGATAGCTGCTCTATGTTCCTGTATAACTGAGCTATCAGTTTCAGGCCTGTCATCTATCATGATAATAAAAGCCTTAATTAGATCTTCCATACTGGACTGATTAGCTTGTGGAGGCTGATATTGCTGTCTCTACTGCTTTTGGAAGACTAGAGCTCCTTGTACCTGTGGTCTAGGGTATTTCTGTTGCCATGCATTCGTAGTACCCCCAGGTGAACTCCATGAAAAATCGAGGTGCCTCTGACCCATTGTATCAAAATCATAATATTCCACAGCATTCACTTCCTGAGTTGAGACTTGACACTCATGAGTAGGGTGTCCTCTTTCACATATATCACAAGCCATGTGAGGCTCATTTCGTATCCCAGCTAAGGTTAGCTTTCGTATTGCTTTTGCCATAGCATCAAGCTGTACCTGCACAGTTGTAGTAGCATCCACTTGGTGAACACCAATTGATTTTCTTCTTCCAGCACTCTCAGAGGGCCACTGATTGGAATCTTCAAATAACTCATCATGAATTGTAAGTTCTCATCTAGAGTCTCCTTCATTAAAGGGCCTCCAACGACATTCTTCAATGTTCTACGTGAGGTCGGTGTCAATCCTTCCCAAAAATCCCGGAGTTGTATCCAAAGATCAATTCCGCTATGTTTCCAATTTCTAGCTATCTCCTTAAAACTCTCTCATGCTTCAAAAACTATTTCAATCTCTTTCTGGCAGAAGTTATGTATTTCTCTTCTAATCTTGCCCGTCTTAGTTGAGGAGAAAGATTTATCAAGCAATATTCTACTCATCTCCTCCCAGGTTCTAATCGATCCATTGGGCAAGCTTCAAAGCCACTTCTTCACATCATCTTTAAGTAAAAAGGGGAATTCCCTTAAGTACACTACATCTTGTGACACCCTATTATATTGAAAGGTGTTCATAATCTCCTCGAAGTCCATTAGATGTGTGTTTGGATTTTCGTTCATCTTTCCTATGAAGACACAACAATTCGGAATTGTTTGAAGCAACCCTTTCTTTCACAAAATATTGTTTGCTACAATTGGAGGTGGTCTAACGCTTGATAATACTTGATTGTAGACCGATCTAGCATAATCGCCAAGTGGTCTCCAAGGCATGGGATCAATATTTCTGAACTGGTCGGCAGCCAAGGGTTGATGTTGATTAATTTTGTGACTGCTCTCTTCTTGATAGACATTCTTTGCAACTCTAATAGTTGCTTCCTTAGACTCCCGTGCAGCTTTTTCTCGTTGTTGGATTGCATCTCTTGCAGCCAAATCTACATTATCATCGCCATTTTCGGCCATAGTTTCTTGGATTGAGGGTTGCCCAACCTTTTGTAACTTATCGGTGAGATCTCTTTCCTTCCTCCATTGTCGCAGTGGTGTTTATAACTCTGGCTCGTATGGTAGCACTTCTTTCGCAGAAGCTCGAGTCATGCACCAATCTTAACCTGTAACCTGTCCACAGCCAATGAACACCAACCGTAAAAAGGGAAGAACAAAAATAAAAGAAAGAATTCATGAATTAGCACTACAAACTATTTCAAACACTATTTATTGCCAATCCCCGGCAACATCACCAAAATTTGACAAGCGCAAAACACACACTTAAATTATGCTCGTTAATAAAAGATAGTATAGTATAATATCGTATCCACAGGGATTGGATTTAAACAGTATTCTCGTAGTTTCTAGCTTGATTGCTATCCAGCAGAATCAACAGTTGAGATTTATAGGATTAATAACTAAAATTAACTAATTATCTAAAGCTATTGACTAGTGACTATCGAGACAAGGGATAAGCAACTAAGGTTATCAGTGGGAGAAGATAGGGTTTAGACAGGATAGGTGCAAGATAGTTGTTAGGGATCTAACTCTAGATGATTCACTTCTAATGTTCAAGTGAGTCTCTTGAATTCACTCAATTATTAGTTCAAACGTTCAGCAAAAACTCCTCTCTCGAGTAGGTCTTAACCGCACGAGATTAACCAATTTAAGCACGTGAAGATATACAAGAATGCGTAATGGATTGGTCTTTAGGAAAACCTTTTTCGGTTATTCTCCTAACTAAGTTTAATTCATCTATCCTCTTTCGATTACTTAGAAGAATCTATGAACTCAACCAACAATATAATGAAACAATATCACAGGTTATGTCATGCCCCGAACCTCTGAGCGAGACCAGCTACCGGTGCCTCACCTAACAAGGCGTACCGAATTGCGACTAAGGGACTCAGAACATATAATGTCATACTTTGGCAATGGGGCCACCTTGCAAC
>AWOL01S0024111.1:12187-31324 GCA_000715115.1 Nicotiana otophora
ATTCCGCAAGATTTAGCATGTTCATAGAATTATCAATCAAATATTCATTCATAGACAAATAAGACGACAATAGGAATAGGCAGAAGCACCTAACAATTACAGGACAACAGTAGATGGACAAATAAAAGTCTAAAATGAGGAATGGAGCTCAGCTACTCAACAATCGCAACAGCAACAACGAACAACCCTTTAAGAACTCGATTTGACCTTAAAAGCCGATTGGATTCATCCAAACAAATCGACAGAGAATGGAATTCTTGAGGATCTCACTGATGAATGGTGTTATGCATTTTGGGAAGAAGGGTAAGCTGAGTCCACGGTATATCGGGTAGTGCAAGATTTTTCGACGAATTGGACATGTTGCTTATGATTTCAAATTGCCATCCGAATTGAAATTTGTCCACCCCGTATTCCATATATCTATATTGAGGAAATGAATTGGGGACCCTTCTCGCGTCATCCCTATCAAAAATGTACAAGTTACGGAGGATCTATCATATGAAGAAGTGCTAGTGGCTATATTAGATCGACAAGTCCGCAAGCTGAGAACAAATGATATAGCTTCTGTCAAAGTATTGTGGAGGAACAATAATATGGAAGAAATGCCATGGGAAGAAGAAGAGGAGATTAAGTCTAAATACCCTTACCTATTCCATATTGAAGATAACGAGGATGTCGGGGGAACACAAAGATGCAATGGAAGCTGAAACGGCTCTATGAGGTAAACAATTACATATCCATAATGCTTTGTATAACCTCATGAGCCGTAGATTTGGTTTAACTGCTTGCAAGTTTGTCTAGTGTCCATTTTATAGAGGAAACTCGGCCGGAAATTTCCGTCGGAATCCATGATGAGTTAGACTCCCCATAAACCCTTACATTCGAGGACGAATGTTCCTACGGGGGGAGGGGAGGGAGAAAGGGTGTTACAACCCATATTCGTGCATGTTAAATCATGCCATAAGTTAGTCGATGTAAATCCCAGAAGAGATTATCTTTGAGATGATAAGAAGTTAATCCTATTGGCCTTAAACGATACAAGGGTGTATAAGAGTGGTTAACAAGTATTAGAAGTTAGAAGTTAAACGAATCAAGGATGTTGTAACTCGTATATTTGGGTAAACACTAGAGGTGCTTAATATGCTAAGGAGATCTTGTTATAATGTATTTTAATCATATAATATTCATATCATAAGTATTGAAGTCAAGCGAGTTATGAAACAAAAGTTGAGAAGAGTTATCGCAACTTACGTTCATAATTTTACTTAAAATTTAGGTCTAATGTTACTAAGCTTTTCTCTCAATGTACTTGGAATTACGGAGTATTCTACCCACAAAATTGAATATCTATGAGTCTAGTTTTCAACTCATTAAACTATTTGTCAATACGACGTCCGAGTAGAGAGATATTTGCATTTTTGCAAGACTACGCAAGTAGCTCTCTATGGGACCCACTTAGGCGGTTGAGATATATTGATATATATGAGACGCCTACAGCCCGTTTTAACTTATTTGTTTTCACTCTCTTCAGACCCTAGACCCTGAAAAACGTCCTCTCAAAGTTCTCTGATGATACAAGACCCAAGCAAATGGCCAACAACACAAATCAAGTGTCGGTAATCCCGTGGCGCTAGTGAGTTTCTTGTTCTTCTTGTTGTTGCTGATTTTTATGTGGTTCTAGATCGTGTGTGTGTGTGGGGGGGGGTGTTTTAAGTGGTTTAAGTTCTGTAAAATACTCTCTCAAATTTTTAGTATCAACCCTAGGTGATTTCAAGTCTTCCAAAGTGATTCTAGTGTCGAAAAACCCGAATTGATTGCTAGTTTAGCTTCCTTATTCTTGTGGGTGCATTGGAAGGATATTTCGTGGTCAATTAAGGTAAAATTGGAGTTGTTCTATCTGTGCAAAGGTAATGAACCTCTTACTCTACATGTATTTAAGCTTATCCAAGTTGCGGCTAAGTCATTGAAGCTAGAACTTGTTAGATATCTATTGGAAAGCTTGTTAGTAATGTTGTTTATTGGTGGACTGTTTGGGAAGCTTAATATGATTATTATTGATGTTGTTTGGGCTGTTTGGTGATTGTTTCAACTTGTGGGAAGTCATATAAATAGGGGAGATGCTGTCCGTCTTATCGTAAAATAGGTTGCGGTCGATATATAATAGTTATGACGCTTAAACGATAACGATAGTATCATTTCTCTTATTAGGAGTGTGATAGTTGCATAGCTTGAGGTTGGGAAGTATATACATGGTATGTGAGGCTATACTTTTCCTTCGTTTGCACGACTCCGATTGTACATAATGTAATAAACAATCTTCCAAAGATACTCCACTCTTAAAAGCTAGAAGTACTTACATTGTTTCCCTTCTTATGGAACGATTGATGTTGATGTTGCTTCTCTTATTCTTATCTTATTAATGTTGTTGGTATTTCCTGATTTTTATAATATTCATGATAAAGAGTTAGTCCTAATAACGTGTACGGAGGTTACCGACCTTACATCACTCCGAAAGGTTCATAATGTGATTCCAATGAGTCCAACATGCATTATATATATATGTACCTATTTTACTCTACCGAGCTGCGCTATAGTCGGCTGGGTATGACCCTTATTGTGCAACCACTGATCAGTTGGGTTTTACCGAGCTCCATGGGTCCGAGTACGATTCTATCGAGCCTTATGATGGCCGAGTACGTTTTTACCGAGCTTATTATGGACAGGTACGATATGATGATGATGATGATGCCCACAGAGGCGTATGTTTTTAAATGTATATGCATATATATATATATATATATATATAAAAATGTATGTGTGTGTGTGTGTATGTATATATGTATATATATACACACACACATATATATATATGTATATATATGTATATATTTATATATATGTATGTATTATGCATTTCATGTCAGTCGCCCTCAGAGGCACTCAGATGTTACAGGTTGTATATTCTCTATCCATGTTTACATCACTGTTCTTATTTGTGCTTTCCTACCTTACATATTCAGTACTTTATTCGTACTGACGTCCCTTTTATTAGTGGACGCTACATGTCGTGCTGTAGGTCCTGATAGATTGGTAGATGAAGCTCCCCCACCACAGTAGGCTACCCAGATCAGCGGTTATAGGCGAAATCCCTTCTCCGGACTTGCCATTGTCTTGGTATGCATTTTTGTTATAGACATTAGGGGTATGTCGGGGCCCTGTTCCGTCAATGTTGCAGCACTTATGTTCCTTTAGAGGCTCATAGACACGTGTCACCTCATGTATAGTTTGGATAGCCTTGTCGGTTGATTTTTGTTGTATAGTCTCTCATGGCAGCATGTCGGCTCGTACCTTATATATATAGCTTCATGGCAGCCTTTTCGGCCCATGTTATATATGTTCATGCCATTATTTGTCATTGTTCGTTGTTTATGATTTATGTCTACCATTTATGTTGATCTCGTCGGCCCTTATAGATAATAAGAAAGGTTAGATAAAATGTACGTTGGTGCTCGGCAAGTATGGCTCCGGTACCAGTCATGGCCCTCTAGTTTGAGTCGTGACATACTATTTATTTTGCATTGGTCTGTAAGAACCATTATCCTATGCCTCAGCTGAAGGCATAATATTTGCTACTTTATCTACCATGCTTATTATCTGTTATGTTACATGTTATTTGTGATAATACTTGCATGTGTACTGATAAGTAGGGATATTGACTACTTATTTGCACTCTTTTACTTTAGTTTTTCTCAAAAATACTTAAAGGTATTCCCGAAAACTGATAAAATGTGCTTACTTGCACGAGAATTAGAAAAAGAGCCAAAACAATGATATTCAACTCAAGAAGGAATATTTTTGCACAAGGACTAAAACCAAGCAAAAAGAATAAAGTGCGGATCGCACAATATTGAGTGCGGCCGCAGACTATGAAGGACCACTGACAGAATTCCTTTGCAAAGTGCGGACCGCACAATTATTGTGCGACAGCAGAAAATGAGGTTCAGAGAGATGGAGTTCTGAGTCCATGAAGAAGTGCGGACCGCACTATTATTGTGCAGCCGCAAAATTCAAGAGTGCGGCTGCACTCAGGAATGTGCAGTCCGCAGAAGTCCCTCCTGTCAAGCTCAAATTCAAGAGTGCGACCGCACTCAAAAATGTGCGGTCCGTAGAATTTAAAGAAGTGCGGACGCAACCCAGAAATGTGCGGCAGCAGAAGTCCATCCCGTCAAGCCCAACTTCAAAGTGCGGACCGCACACAGAATTGTGCGGCCGCAGAACCTCCACAGGGGCAATTTTGTCCGATAATTTCAACTGTGTATAAATAGTTCTTTTTGTCAAATTTAGGTTAAGTTTGAACTCCAGAAAGTAGATAACCATTTTTCCTTTACTACTTTGGAAAACTTTGTATTAGTTTATCATTTTAACATTGGATTTTCATCCCTTTATCATATATTATGAGTTTAATCTTATTTTCTTTATTAGTTTCTTCATTTTTGCCTATGCGTAGCTAAATCTCTAGCTAGGGTTGTGACCCAACCCTAGTATGGGTACCTAATGGGTATTTGATTTAGGACTTGTTTAAGGTTGGGTGTATGATATTTAGCCTATTTCTTGCTTGAATTTAGGAATTAATGGTTGCAAATATTGATTCATGCCTAATTGACTCTCTACTTGAGAAAGAGAGTAGGTCTAGGAAAACTTGGCTAAAAAGAAATTGGGGTGAACTCAAAAAATTGATATTCCCAATTAAAGAGTTGAATCTAGAGATAGTAAGACCAGGCTTGAGCATATATCAACGGTTTTGTGAATTACCCATTTGGACTTGAGAAAGCCAAATTGGGCAAAATCACTCTAACTACCGAGAGGTATCGAGTGGGTAATCGCGCGTTGATTGCTATATTACACCCCGACCAATGAAATATGATCTCAAGCCCACAACCTGTTAGGTAACCACCTAGGTGGAAGTCACATCCCTAGATCTTTTATAAACTTGAAAAACAACAACACCAAAAAATATCATTCTATAGCTTTACATTTTCAAACAATAGCATAAATTTTAGAAGTAGAAAGAAATAACCAAGTATGTGAAAGTGCATATTAGGCACGTCATACACCTAGTCTAAGTATATATCTAATNGCAGTCCGCAGAAGTCCCTCCTGTCAAGCTCAAATTCAAGAGTGCGACCGCACTCAAAAATGTGCGGTCCGTAGAATTTAAAGAAGTGCGGACGCAACCCAGAAATGTGCGGCAGCAGAAGTCCATCCCGTCAAGCCCAACTTCAAAGTGCGGACCGCACACAGAATTGTGCGGCCGCAGAACCTCCACAGGGGCAATTTTGTCCGATAATTTCAACTGTGTATAAATAGTTCTTTTTGTCAAATTTAGGTTAAGTTTGAACTCCAGAAAGTAGATAACCATTTTTCCTTTACTACTTTGGAAAACTTTGTATTAGTTTATCATTTTAACATTGGATTTTCATCCCTTTATCATATATTATGAGTTTAATCTTATTTTCTTTATTAGTTTCTTCATTTTTGCCTATGCGTAGCTAAATCTCTAGCTAGGGTTGTGACCCAACCCTAGTATGGGTACCTAATGGGTATTTGATTTAGGACTTGTTTAAGGTTGGGTGTATGATATTTAGCCTATTTCTTGCTTGAATTTAGGAATTAATGGTTGCAAATATTGATTCATGCCTAATTGACTCTCTACTTGAGAAAGAGAGTAGGTCTAGGAAAACTTGGCTAAAAAGAAATTGGGGTGAACTCAAAAAATTNCAAAATTCAAGAGTGCGGCTGCACTCAGGAATGTGCAGTCCGCAGAAGTCCCTCCTGTCAAGCTCAAATTCAAGAGTGCGACCGCACTCAAAAATGTGCGGTCCGTAGAATTTAAAGAAGTGCGGACGCAACCCAGAAATGTGCGGCAGCAGAAGTCCATCCCGTCAAGCCCAACTTCAAAGTGCGGACCGCACACAGAATTGTGCGGCCGCAGAACCTCCACAGGGGCAATTTTGTCCGATAATTTCAACTGTGTATAAATAGTTCTTTTTGTCAAATTTAGGTTAAGTTTGAACTCCAGAAAGTAGATAACCATTTTTCCTTTACTACTTTGGAAAACTTTGTATTAGTTTATCATTTTAACATTGGATTTTCATCCCTTTATCATATATTATGAGTTTAATCTTATTTTCTTTATTAGTTTCTTCATTTTTGCCTATGCGTAGCTAAATCTCTAGCTAGGGTTGTGACCCAACCCTAGTATGGGTACCTAATGGGTATTTGATTTAGGACTTGTTTAAGGTTGGGTGTATGATATTTAGCCTATTTCTTGCTTGAATTTAGGAATTAATGGTTGCAAATATTGATTCATGCCTAATTGACTCTCTACTTGAGAAAGAGAGTAGGTCTAGGAAAACTTGGCTAAAAAGAAATTGGGGTGAACTCAAAAAATTGATATTCCCAATTAAAGAGTTGAATCTAGAGATAGTAAGACCAGGCTTGAGCATATATCAACGGTTTTGTGAATTACCCATTTGGACTTGAGAAAGCCAAATTGGGCAAAATCACTCTAACTACCGAGAGGTATCGAGTGGGTAATCGCGCGTTGATTGCTATATTACACCCCGACCAATGAAATATGATCTCAAGCCCACAACCTGTTAGGTAACCACCTAGGTGGAAGTCACATCCCTAGATCTTTTATAAACTTGAAAAACAACAACACCAAAAAATATCATTCTATAGCTTTACATTTTCAAACAATAGCATAAATTTTAGAAGTAGAAAGAAATAACCAAGTATGTGAAAGTGCATATTAGGCACGTCATACACCTAGTCTAAGTATATATCTAATCCAATATAAGCTCTCTGAGGAATCGACCCCGACTCAAAGTTGGGTAATTATAATTGCATCGACCGCTTCACAATCCCAATCGGTGGTGTGAATTTAGGCGACGTGCACAATAGTACTCACTTGATGTGTCATCTTAATATTCTCACAATTCATTGATCTTTTCTTTGTCACCAAATCCTTCATGAACTTTGCATAGCCGAGCATTTGTTCCAACGCCTCAACCAATGGCACATTAATGGATAAGATCTTCATCTTGTCAATAAACTTCTTGAATTGGTTTTCGCTATTTTGCTTGGCAATCCTTTGAGGGTATGGAGGAGGAGGCATTGGCATTGGTGCCTTGGCCTTTGGCACTATCAATTCCGGTATGTCAATCACGTGTTCCCTAGACGGGTTCACTTCTTCTTGAGTCTCCTCCACATTTTCATCAATATCAATTCTCACTACTTCATTAGCTTGAACCACATTGCTTGGAATTTCATTTTCTTGAATCACTATATCATCATCCACAATTCTTCTTTGGTTTGAGGTTGTTGCCTCCCCACCCTTTCCACTCCTTATGGTTACGGCCATGGCATGTCCCGTGTTGTTCCCACCCTTCGGGTTCACCACCGTGTCGCTAGGTAGTTCCCCCTTAGGACGCGTGCTTAAAGCTTGTAAGATTTTCCCTAATTGAACCTCCAAATTGCGGATTGAATTGTTATGAGAGGCTAGTTCAGCATCGGAGTCGGCATGTTTCTCCATTATTTGTTTGAACATATTTTTAATACGTCCCATATCATTATTGGAAGAGCTAGAACCATGATACAGATAAGGAGGCGGGTTGCTTGGTTGTTGATACATCAGGGATCTTTGAAAGACCGACCCCCGATTCCCTTGGTTATTATTCCAACCCCCTTGGTTATTGCCTCCCCAATATCCTTGATTGTTGCCACCCCAATTGCCTTAGTTGCCTTGAAATAATCAAGGATATTGGGGAGGCAACAACCAAGGGGGTTGGAATAATAACCAAGGGAATCGGGGGTCGGTCTTTCAAAGGTCCCCGATGTATCAACAACTAAGCAACCCGCCTCCTTATCTGTCTCATGGTTCTAGCTCTTCCAATAATGAGGTGGGACAGATTGAAAATATGTTCAAACAAATGATTGAGAAAACTGCTGACTCCGATGCTCAACTAGCCTCTCACAGCACTTCAATCCGCAATTTAGAGATTCAATTACGGTAAATCTCGCAAGCTTTAAACACTCATCCTAATGGGGCACTACCTAGTGACAATGTGGTGAACCCGAAGGGTGGGAACAACACGGGACATGCCATGGCCGTAACCATAAGGAGTGGAAAGGGTGGGGAGGCAACAACCTCAAACCAAAGAAGAATTGTGGATGATGATATAGTGATTCAAGAAAATGAAATTCCAAGCAATGTGGTTCAAGCTAATGAAGTAGTGAGAATTGATATTGATGAAAATGTGGAGGAGACTCAAGAAGAAGTGAACCCGTCTAAGGAACACGTGATTGACATACCGGAATTGATAGTGCCAAAGGCCAAGGCACCAATGCCAATGCCTCCTCCTCCATACCCTCAAAGGATTGCCAAGCAAAATAGCGAAAACCAATTCAAGAAGTTTATTGACAAGATGAAGAGCTTATCCATTAATGTGCCATTGGTTGAGGCGTTGGAACAAATGCTCGGCTATGCAAAGTTCATGAAGGATTTGGTGACAAAGAAAAGATTAATGAATTGTGAGACTATCAAGATGACACATCAAGGTAGTGCTATTGTGCACTCAATGGCTCCGAAATTGGAAGATCCCGGCGCTTTCACAATCCTTTGCACTATTGGGAGCGCCGACTTTGCCAAAGCTCTTTGTGATCTAGGGGAGAGTATCCACTTGATGCCCTACTCGGTGTTTAAAACTTTGGGAATTGGGAAACCAAGACCCACATCTATGAGGTTACAAATGGAGGATCGTACTATGAAGAGACCATTGGGTATTATTGATGATGTGTTGGTTCGTGTTGATAAGTTCATCCTCCCGGCGGACTTTGTGATTCTTGATTGTGAAGTGGACTATGAGGTGCCTATTATCTTGGGTAGACCTTTCCTTGCTATGGGGAAGGCTCTTATTGATGTGGAATCCGGTGAGCTCACCTTCCGGGTGGGCGATAAAAAGGTGATTTTCCATGTATGCAAATCTATGAGGCAACCGAATAGCAATGAAATTTGTTCGTTTGTGGATTAGTAACCGAGGTGATTGTTGATGATGCTAGTTCCATGATGAATGTTGATGATACTTTGGAGGCCGTATTGATTAATCATGATGATGATGAGAAGGAAGGCTATGTGGAATGTGTAAATGCATTAAAAGGAATGGGGTCGTACACTTATGAACCCCGAAAATTATCCTTAGATCTTGAGAACCGGAAGACTCCTCCAACAAAGCCCTCAATCGAGGAGCCTCCCACTTTAGAGTTAAAGACACTGCCTTCACATCTCAGGTACGAATTCCTTGGGCCATGTTCTACTTTACCGGTTATTCTTTCCTCTTGTTTGACTAAAGTGCAGGTAGACTCTATTATGGCGGTGCTACAAAAGAGGAAGAAAGCTATAGGTTAGACATTGGTGGACATTCGGGGTATAAGCCCCGTCTTTTGCATGCACAATATTATTTTGGAGGAGGATGCGAAACCCTCTGTTGAACATCAAAGAAGATTAAATGAAACAATGCAAGAGGAGGTGAAGAAGGAGATCATAAAATGGTTGGATGTCGGGGTTGTTTACCCCATTTTCGATAGCTCGTGGACCTCTCCGGTGCAATGCGTCCCAAAGAAAGGGGGCATGACTGTGGTCACAAATGACAAGAACGAGTTGATCCCCACAAGAACAGTGACCGGGTGGAGAGTGTGTGTGAACTATCGGAAGCTCAACAAAGTCACTCGGAAAAATCATTTCCGACTACCATTCCTTGATCAAATGCTTGATAGGTTGGTCGGTCGAGCTTTCTATTATTTCCTTGATGGATATTCTGGCTACAATCAAATTCTTATTGCTCCGGAGGACCAAGAGAAGACTACTTTCACTTGTCCCTATGGTACTTTCACATTCGCGAATGCCATTTCGTTTATGCAATGCACCGGCGACTTTTCAACGGTGTATGATGGCCATCTTTACCGACATGGTGGAGGATTTTCTTGAGGTCTTCATGGATGACTTTTCTGTGGTCAGAAACTCTTTTGATGATTGCTTGAACAACTTGGATAAGGTCTTGGCAAGATGTGAGGAGACAAATTTGGTTTTGAATTGGGAGAAATGTCACTTCATGATCGAGGAAGGCATTGTCCTCGGCCACAAAATTTCAAAGTATGGTATTGAGGTCGACAAGGCCAAAATAGAGGTGATCTCTAAACTCCCACCCCCTACGTCCGTGAAGGGAGTGAGGAGCTTCTTGGGTCATGTGGGGTTCTATCGCCGATTCATCAAGGATTTTTCCAAAGTGGTGAACCCCTTGTGTAAACTGTTGGAGAAGGATGCCAAGTTTCATTTCAACGAGGACTGTATGAAGGCATTCGAATTGCTCAAGTTCAAATTGACTACTACTCCTATTATCACCACACCGGATTGGAGCTTGCCTTTCGAGCTCATGTGTGATGCAAGTGATATGGCGTTTAGAGCATTTTTGGGGCAACGTATCAACAAAATCTTCCACCCGTTCTACTATACTAGCAAGACCATGAATGATGCCCAAGTCAACTACACAGTAACCAAAAAAGAGCTACTTGTTATTGCCTTTGCTATAGAGAAGTCCCGCCCGTACTTGATGGGTACTAAGGTAATTGTCAACACCGATCATACGGTGCTTCGGTAATTAATGAGCAAAAAGGATTCAAAGGCAAGTTTAATACGGTGGGTGCTTCTATTGCAAGAGTTTGATCTAGAGATTCAAGACCTCAAGGGTAGTGAAAACCAAGTGGCGGACCACTTGTCTCATTTGGAGGCGGAGGGGAGGCCACATGATGGCCTTTAGATAAATGATTCCTTCCCCGACGAGCAACTTCTAGCCATTTCAATGACCGGGATGCCATGGTTCGCCGACTTAGCAAATTATCTTGTGAGTGGTATTGTACCGAATGAGTTCTCTTCAAACCAAAGGAAGAAGCTCAAACCGGATTGCCTTGACTATTAGTGATGGGGGATCGTACTTTTGCAACAAAGCTTTTGATACCTTACTCACCAAGTATTGTGTCACTCACAAATTCGCGACCCCCTATCATCCTCAAGCAAGTGGGAAAGTGGAAGTCTCCAATCAGGAGATCAAGAGTATTTTGTCAAAGACAGTGAATGCCAACCGGACGGATTGGTCAAAGAAACTTGATGATGCTATTTGGGCTTATAAGATGGCTTACAAAACACCGATTGGTATGTCTCCATACCGGTTAGTGTTCGGGAAAGCTTATCACCTTCCGATGGAACTTGAGCACAAGGCTATGTGGGTGTTGAAGAAGCTTAATCTTGAATGGGATGTCGTCGCCAACTTAAGGGTGGCACAATTGAATGATCTTGATGAATTCTGATACCATGCTTATACAAGTTCGTCCTTATATAAGGACAAGATGAAGTACCTCCATGACAAGTATATTCGGAACAAGGAGTTCAAAGAAGGTGATCTTGTGTTATTTTTCAATTCTCGTTTACGAATGTTCCCAGAAAAGTTGAAGTCTAAGTGGAGTGGTCCGCTTGAGGTTGTGGATGTGACACCCTTTGGTGCATTAGACTTGAAGAATAAAAATTATGAAGTGTTTAGAGTCAATGGTCATCGGGTAAAGCATTATCTTGGCAAAGTTGATGATGGCCACGTCGTGGCATTAATTCATTTCAAGTGATTGATGGTAATCTGCGTCGTGCCGCGACATTAAATCAGGCGCTTCTTAGGAGGCAACCCATGTTTTTTTTCATTTTTTATTTTCTTCTTTTTTAGATAGGTTTTGTATTGAGCTAACTGGTTTTTAAGTGAATTGCAGGAATGAGTGTGCATTGCAGGTACTGTGTTCAAAAAAATAATTGGCCAAGTGTTGAAAAAATGCGGACCGCACAATTGTGTATGCCACAGTAGAGAAGAATCTGCGGCCGCACAAAGAGCACAATTCTTTGGCCGCACAACTGGAGACCCAAAAATCCAACTCTATGAAGTTTTGAATTTCAGAGAAAAGGCCATTCTGCGGCCGCACACAAAATTGTACGGACCGCACAAATTTCTGCAGCCGCATTCACTTTTGTGCGAACCGCAGAACTTCAACAAGTTTCAGGTAAAGAGTGTGGACCGCACTCAAAATTGTGCGGCCGCACTCAGCTTCAATTTTGACCAACTTTGGTCAACCTATAAATAAGACCTCATTGCACTACTCACAACTTTACACACTCTGAATTTTTGAGACCTAAGCAAGCACAATGCACACAAAGTACCTCACACTCCACATTCATTTCATTAGTGTAGATTCTTACCTGCATCCTTCATCACTGGTATGTTCAATTCATGTTTAGATTTTTCAACTTTTTATTATTTGTTCTTAATTAGTATAGTTATTTTTAGGCCTAAAATGTCAAATGTTCTTGTGTGCTTGAAATTGTGTGGGTAATTTCATGTGTGCTCATTGGGGACTGGGTAGATCATTCATCATGTTTAATTTATAAATACCATGTTTAAATTGTGCAAACAATTGCAAAATCTAAGTGAGTGTCGTTTTATTTTTGAATTGTGCGGACGCACATAAAATTGCGGGGTCCATAGATCCTAAGTTAGGGAAAAATGCGATACATGAAAAGTGCGGACCACACTCAAAATTGTGCGGTCCGCAGATAATTTGTGCGGTCCACGAAAAAATATGTGCGACCGCACTTTGGAACTTCAGAGAACCAGTAGTCTGAACCTGGTTTTGTGTGGCCGCACTCCAAATAGTGCAGTCCGCACTTCAGCATGTGTGACCGCACTTTGAAATTGTGTGGTCCGCACAAGGCAGTGTGTGACCGCACTCAATATTGTGCGGTCCGCACTGTCTCTTTTGTACACTGATTTCCTGCAACTGTTAACATGATTTTGAACCTTAACTGACTTATGTGCTTCGTATTTCAGACAATGGTTCGATCAGCCAGAGGTGATACATCTAAAGGGAGGGGTGAACACTCCTGAGGCCGAGGAAAGGGCACTCAACCTCTGGAAGTGCAATCAAAAGCAATAGCCAAAAAGTCGACCACTGGGAGAGGTAGGGCCACATAGCCCTCAAAATCAAGCTGGTATGTCCCGTCTAGGGAAGCCTCTGAGGGTCACTCAGTGGAGGTACAGCCTGAGGCCGAGTCCCAATCACCACAATTCACTAGGAGATACCAACTGCGCAACGAACCCTCCACCACAGCAAGTTCTTCTGAGGGTTCTGATGCCGGTAGCCAGGGTCCAGAGCCCTCCTCTACACACACTCCCTCTACACCAGTTGCAGTAGATGATGATGATGTTCCTGATGATGGTAGGGGAGGTAAAACTAGAGTGGGCGACCTAGAGAGGTCGAAGAAGAAGGAAGCATGGGAAGATAGGTTCATGAGTTTGACTGCCTTCACAAAGTTTAGAGAGTTGTAGCCCCAGATATCGCTCACACTTGAGCGACAGTTCTTGCTGAAGGATTTAGATAAGTACAATCCAAATGTCCTTAAGCTGTTTAGGGAGCGCAAGGGGTGGATGTGAATCACCCAGTGTGTTATGGATGCCAAAGAGAACTTGGTACGGGAGTTTTATGCCAATGTGGCACACATCAAGAAGGGTACCAAAGTGACCAAAGTGAGAAATTTGAAAGTCAGATTCGACCCAAGCACTCTGAACACTTACCTGGGATTCGAGGAGGTAGAGGCAATCCAGTACTTGGATAAGCTTGCTATAGGTGATGCAGCTCGCCCTTGGTTAGCAGAGATTTTGGCTTCTCCAGGACCACCACCACCGTGGATCACAGCAGAGGTTCCTATTGCACTGGCCACCCTCAATTTTGAAGCAAAAAAGGTGGCAATTTTGCAGCCGTATTGACCCAAGCCGGAATGAGAATAATCTTCCAATCCCCTGAACAGTTTTGGTGGCATCTATTATGGCCGGGTACCCAATCAATGTGGGTGCCATCATGTCAGCCAACATGTTAGTGGTCCGGAAAGGTGAAAGCTCCTACCCATATCCCAACACCCTCACAGAATATCTCACAGATGCAAAGGTGGAGCTGAGGAGTTTTGATGCAAAGGTGCGGGCCAAGAAGCCCTTCTTATGGTACTCCTTGCAAGGTCCGGGAAACCCAAAGTTCAAGGGTAAGGCAACTGCCACCGTTGGCCAATCTGATGAGCCATAGGTGGTGGTTACAGATTCTGCTGCTGATCCATCTACAACTCCCATGCCTTCCACAATGTCCGGTCCTTCCACCGAGATAGCTGACATGCCACCACCTTCATTTTCTAAACCATCAGCATCAGTACTAGTGCCTGCCTCATCCACATATCCACTCACTGCGCTGCGAGTCTCCCAGATATTGGCAAGTCTCAACAACTGGATGCAGACAGCTACTTCAAAGCTGTATGACATATCCAGTATTGTTGCAGCACAGTCTTCCACACCAGCAGCACCATAGGTTCCTCCGTCAGTAGAGGAAATATTGAAGAAGATCCTGGACAACTAGAAGACCATTATGGATACACTGGTGGCACATGGGGGAGCTATTGAGGAGTTGGGAAAAAAAGTGAAGAAGATGAGGAAATCCCAGGCCTCAAAAAAATCAGTGGAGAGATTGAGAAAGGAGGTGACAAAGATTGCAGCACCTGGTGATTTACCATTTGACATACTAATGGAGACAAATCCATCAGTACTAGCAGACCCAGCAGCACCATCAGTAGAGGCACCAGCTGGCCAGTCTGACGAGCCAGACCTTGCTGCCCATACTGCCGAGGAAGTGCTTCAGATGTTCACCAAACCCGTTGTTCCCCGAGCAGAGGATGATGAGATCCAGTTGGAGGAGCCCGAGGGCGGTGATGTTGCCATGCACCCTGAGACCACATAGGGAATTTTCTTTACTCTCTACCCTCCCTTAATTTGATTTTTTTAAGCATTGAGGACAATGCTTATTTTTATTCAGGGGGTGGTCTATTTTGGTTGGTTTGATTTGATGACATTGGCCTGTAATAACTTTAATACTATTTTTCTTTTATGTTTATTTTCGCTTTCATTATGTATATATTCCTCCCTCTTTTTTGATTTATATATTCTATTCCCCCCGGTTTGTATATTCATTTGTCTTACTTTCAGTAGTTTATTTCATAGCTTCTTTATTTTCTGTTCTTAGTAGTCTAGCTTCTTATTTATGTTAATAGCTTCTTTATGATTCGGTAGCTTCTTTTTATGTTTAAGTGATATTGATACCCAATTGTTTTCTCATATTTTCAAAATAGTGCATATATCATTAGTTTATAAGCATATACAAGTATTCTTTCATAATTTTTCATAATTTTTCATAATTTTTAAAAGCTTTAAATCAATTTATTTCTGTATGTTTATTATATAAATATCCAATAATTATCCTACAAATTATTTTTGATGATTTAATCATCTAAACTTATTATTTATACCAAAATGAGGTTTTAAATATTTTCAGTGCATTTATCATAATTACATTTGCATTTTTTAGGGCCAAATTGCATATTTTGCAATAATAGTCCATATGCATATATAATTACATTATTCATACAGAAAATGACTTTTTTATATTTTTATAATGTTAAGTAATTATTGTTAATCATTTTCATGCATAAATTATATTTTCTTTATTTATTAATTATTTTATAAATTATTTATTTGTTAAATAGTGGATATTTAAAATCTAGCCCTAAAATCCCCTATTTTCGGATTTAACCCAACACCCTTACACCAGCCCAAGACCCATTAGCCCAATCCCCATACCCATTTAAACACCCGACCCAGGACCCCTTTAATCGTGACTGTTGATCTCTAAGATCAACAGTCCACGTTACACCCTCCCCTTTAAACCAACCTAAACCCCTAACCTTAATAATTCTATACCACCTCGCCTCCCTGGAATTCCCTCGTCCCTCATCTCTCATGAACCCTAGCCGCCGTTCCTATCAACCCCCCCTCCCCCAAATCCGGCCCCAAAACGGAAACCACCATGAATTCCCTTACCTTATTTACCTCTCCTCACCACTGGCCACTCGTCTATGATCTTACTTAGTTGCTTTCCTAACATGGCAATCAAATCTTGCCAAAATCGAACCAAATCGGTTCACACCTCTAATTTCTGCGGTTATTCCGTCTATGTTCATCATTGATTCTTTGTGAGTAACGAATATTCTTCATATCTATTGATGATTCTTACCCACCCCAAATTAGGGTTTTCAAACCCTTTCAATCGGACCAAAATAGGTCCGATTTTCTGATTTTTAATATTATTCCGCTTCTATTCATCTTATGTTATCGATTTTTACTTTATTTTCCACTGATTTCACACTTTTCCTAAAACTAGGGTTTGAAACTTTCTCCTTTTCGTACCGATTCTAGAGAATCTTTCCTTTCTGTGTTCGATTACTTTCTTTTCTTATGTTTTCCCTGATTTTTACTTTAATATTTGTTTAAATATTATAAATAATTTTTGTTTTGGTATTATTTGTGTTTCCTTTAATATTTGCTTAAATATTCTGAATAATTTTTGTTTCGATATTATTTGTGTGTCCGTTAAAGTCTTCCTTAATAAGTCTGAACGATTTGTGTTTTGGTACGTATGTTTATTTAACTTAAATATTCACAATAATCTCGGATGTTTCCCTGATTTGCTGAATCCCTTGATTTGTGCACTAAATTACCTATAACTGATTCTGAATATTTTCTTGCATATGACTGATTTGTTTTCATGTTTATGTGCTGATTTCTATCACTATATATACTCTTCCCCCATTCCCTTTTGAAAGGACCTTCGACTAATTTCTGAACTCACCATAGACTTACTAAACCTAAGGTTATTCTAATTTTGCATTCTATACTCTAACTTCGGCCGGCTGGAATCCAAGGCCAGTCAGCTCTGAAATCTTGCTATATACTGTGGACTTCCATACTTTGTGCATTTTTCTCGCTTAACTGGTGAGTCACCTAACTTCTGCACTTTCATTCTTACATGTCCCTGATTTGTATATGTGATTACTACTAAATTTGTTATTCAACATGCTTTGGAAGGGTGTTTAAGTATAGGTCTATCAAATATGTATGTCTTAGTCCCTTTAACACTTAATTGCTCCTAATGTTACCTGTGCTGAAGTTATTTGAACTTATTTAAGGTCTATCCAGTTAGTGTATCAATCCTTGAATGCCTATGAACATGTTTATCCCCTTACCCTGAATCACTACAGTGAATTCCTCACATCTGTGACTCTTATTATTAGTTATAATATGCCTCTTTGCTATTGTGTTAACATGATCACTCGATCCCACACACCCTCCAGTGTTTATTTGTAATATGGAATAGCTGTCTCCTCATGTTTGAATTGCTATTTTATTCTTTGATACAAACTGGATCATCTTTGGTTAGATCATTATAACAAAGTTACCTGCTACTTAACATGATTTTACTGAGTAGGTGTGTCTTTACTTATGACTGTAAGCATGATGCCCTCCCCCCTTCTATGATGTTGTTCTGGTTTTCTTGATAATAACACTAGATTATGTACTTAACATGATTCAGCATGCTTTAACTCATTCTACACCTATGACTTTGCCAACCTTGCAAACATGTTCTTTGCCAACTTTTAGCATGTGACTGTTATTGTGCTGAGTTTGAAACCTGTTTATCAGTTTCATTAAACTAGTTCTTTTTTTAAGTTATATTTAAGTGTCTGCTTGTTGACTCAATTTGGTCATGTCTATTTAAATCCTCAATTCCCGTCTTCTCAATTTTGGTCTTTCTTTCTCTGTCACCTAAGCTCTTTTAAATCCTATTATTAGCCAATGTTGCCCAAGTTCTGTCCTTTGGCCTCCCTAGTGTGAGCACTGCTCAGGGTTTATTAGAGACCCTTGTAAACTCTGACACACTAGAATTTGGTCTCTAATCCCTCCTCTGAACTATTCTTATTAACCACCTTAGTGTGAGCACTGCCCTGGGTTCTTGAAGCCCTTGGGAACTCTGACACACTAAGGCCTTGGTTCTATATGCTCAACTCTATCTTTAATAATTATTGTAATAACATTTGGGGTATTAGTGAAATTGGGAAAGGGATTTGTATCTTATATTTTACAATAAATGGGGTAGAAATCTTACCTATAGGTTCAATAATGTGTGTTTAGTTATCGTGTGTTAGAAATCATGCCTATAGGTATCCTATTATGTTCAGTCATTATATGTTAGCAATCTTGCCTATGGTTTCAATACTTGGTTCAATTGTGTTCTATTTTTGCTTATTAGAAACCATGCCTATAGGGAATTGTATAATTCAATATGCGTTTACATGCTTCCTTATTCACAAATTATAGAGATCATGTCTATAGGATCTAAAATCGGATTAAATTGTAGAAAGCATGCTTATAGGTCTGAATAAGTTTAGTTATCATCTTGCTCGTTTATTCAGGAGTTCTCGTCAATGTGTCATTATTATCACTAGAAAATATGCCTATATGACTAAATAGGTAATTCTGAATATCCTTACGTGATTACCATTATTTATTATTGAATAAAACACTTAGACATCATGCCTATAGGTTTAATCCCCTTATGCTTAAAATTAGTAGGCAAATTATGTAGGTTTCTGGAAATCATATTTAGGAAATGACTTTTGCGTGTAGCTATCTGCTCAATAATTTGGTATCACATAGAGATCCTGCCTATAGGATTCTGCAACCTTAAATTATTAAAATCTGTTAATGTTAATCACTTTAGCGTGCATTTGTTGTCTAAATACGGAGGCTAACTTGAGCCCTTATTTGCTTATATGTGAAAGTCCTAAATGTTTTGCTTGTTGCCTAGTATTTTCCCTTTTGAAAAATCTAAGTTAAAGTCTAGAACCACCCTGAAATAGAGGTCCAAATGCCTCCTGGACCATAGGCATAGGACGGGTAGTGCACGCATAGAGTACGACTTAGAATTGACTAGTGCGCTTTAGGTAAGCAACTTAAAGATAGTAATCGGGTAGAAAGAGATGATAGTCTGTGCCCGCTGAATAATATGAGTAACACCCCATCTTGAGGGAGTTACGAAGTTTTATTTATGTTGCAC
>AWOL01S0024111.1:32555-58745 GCA_000715115.1 Nicotiana otophora
CCTTTGTTTAAAGTCAATCATTTTATTTGCCCAAATTTCTTCCCTTCTCTTAGACTAATTCATATATTTCGAGTTCGGGCGTGACCCACAGTTATGGACCTCGAGGAGTGCCTAACACCTTCTTCTCAAGGTAATTTGAGCCCTTACCCGATCTTTGGTGACGCAAACTGGTTAATCCAGAGTTATTTGCAAAATAGGTGCCCTAACGCACCTTAATCCGTTAGGTGGCGACTCTCCTCCTTTAATACCTCCTTAAAAGAGTTGTCACGTGTCGAATACTGCTTTCGCAAAGGAGAAAACGGGGTGCGACAACATGGCGACGCTGCTGGGGATTTACACTTAGGCTCTTACCATAATGAACTTGGCTTATGTGGAATACTTTCTTTGTTACATGCACAGCCTTTCCACTACTCACCTTTATTTGTTTAAATCTGCTACGACATGCACATCACAACCTTACTCATCTTTATTTGTTTAAATCTGCTATGACAGGCACATTCCTTCCCCCTATTCACCTTTACTTGCTATGACCGCTCTTTTATCTTGTCAAAATTGCTATATCATGCCTACTTCCTTACCTGCTTTATTACATTCCCGCATATATTTTTATGAACTAAACTAACTCCTTCCTTTTGTCTTTCTTCTATATTCTTTCCATGTTTACCTTTGCTATATTATTTACTGCTTTTACATATCATGCAAATATTTGACAACATGTTATTATTGCTGCATAAAGCATGCTCCACATCATACTCCACTCATGCCAACTATCATCTTAGCGGCACTTGATGAGTGTCTGCGCTCTTCCAAAAATTACCTTTTTAAATCGGAAAGGCTTATTTGTGATAGACTAGTCGATTAGCGGTGCAATCAACGGTCCCGTGCCTTTTCCTCTCAAGTTGTCCACTTGGGAGTACCAGTCTAGACCATTCTAGAAACCCTACTCCAACTTGAAATGTACATGCATCATGCTAAATCTAGTACGGGTTGAAGCGTTATTAACGTAACAACCCGCTAAGATGAACCTCGTTCAAAGTCCGACGGGATTTTCACAATCCCTATGGACGCTATCATATTATGTGCATCACTTGGAGAAAAATATACCAACATGTTGATCATTATTGCATAAACATTTTTGGCATTAAAGAAATGACGCAAATGTTGATATCAATTTTCTCCAAGTCTACGTGTCGCTTAGGCCTACTTCGAGCACAATGAGGTCCCCAAATTAGGACATGAATTATTGCATGACTTTGTGAAACATATTTTAATATCGCAAACACTCTTTTAATATTGCTTACTAACTAGGTTACCTTTTGCTTTTTCTTTCTTTTGATTATTCCCATTCCCAAAGGTTGGTTCATGCATACTGGCATCTTCTTAAGAACTGGACCGCTGCACCATCCCGGGCCTGTCGATTTCCTAGGTAGCCTGGAAAATTAGCATGAATTACTTTAAAAAACAGTTTTGAGCATTTGAGACATTTTTCAGTATTCTGTTTTGAAATAATTGCTCGAGTCATCAAGCCGCACTTGTTGACATTTTTAAGTTTTTTTGTTTTTAATGCATTACTGCTTTTCGTAATTATTATTATTTTTACATTTTTCTTTTCAGCATTATTATTACCTATCCCAATGAACCTACGACTGTGACATGTAATGAGACAACGCAATATGAGGATAGTGATTCGGTTAATCATTACTGACAACGCTGCCAATTTAAACAGCGATTTGATGAAATCCATGTGTGAAACGTTCAAGATCAAGCATAGGAACTCCACAGCATACAGACAACAAATGAACGAAGTCGTAGAAGCCACCAACAAGAACATCAAGAAGACATTGAGGAAAATGGTGGATAATTATAAACAATGGCACGAGAAGCTGCCATATGCTCTGCTCGGGTATTGTACCACGGTTCGCACATCAACTGGGGCAACTCCCTACTTATTTTTTTATGGTACTGAAGCGGTTATTCCTGTCGAAGTAGATATCCCTTCTTTAAGAATTATACAAGAAGTTGAGCTCGGCGATGCAGAATGGGTACAGAGTCGATACGAGCAACTAGCTCTCATTGATGAAAAGAGAACGAATGTGGTATGTCATGGTCAACTCTACCAGAACAGAATGGCAAGAGCTTTCAATAAAAAGGTCAGACCAAGGCAATTTGCACTAGGTCAATTAGTGCTAAAGTGGATCTTCTCACATCAGGATGAAGCCAAGGGGAAGCTCTGACCTAACTGGCAAGGTCCCTACATGGTTCATCGATTATTAACAGGAGGAGCACTCATACTTGCAAAAATGGACCGAGAGATTTGGCCACAACCTATCAACTCAGACGCAGTCAAGAGATACTATGTTTCGGATTGTTTACATTTCTTCACTTGATGTAATTGAACTACGCTCGACCTGATTCTCGTTTAAGAGGGGATACGTAGGAAGCCTTGCGGGTTTGGTCACAATTCAATAAAATTTTCATTTTCCCCACAAATAAAAACTGGGGCATAATTTTGAGGAGGACCCTCAAAATTACGGAGTAAGTCCAGCTAACGTCATCATATGCAGAACAGTCAGAGAATCGCCTAAGTAAACTGGGGCAGAATTTTGAGGAGGACCCTCAAAATTTTAAGGAAGTCGCAATGTCTCTAAAGTGTCACAGTCATTGGTTCATCTAATTTATCCGATATTGCCTATTAATGTATTTTAAATAACTACATTCATTGTATGCACACACATTTTTGAAAACTTTATTTTTATGAAACAGCTAGATGCTACCCGTGGTAATGATTATTGTAATAACATTTGGGGTATTAGTGAAATTGGGAAAGGGGTTTTTATCTTATATTTTGCAATAAATGGGGTAGAAATCCTACGTATAGGTTCAATAATGTGTGTTTAGTTATCGTGTGTTAGAAATCATGCCTATAGGTATCCTATTATGTTCAATCATTATATGTTAGCAAACCTGCCTATGGTTTCAATACTTGGTTCAATTGTGTTCTATTTTTGCTTATTAGAAACCATGCCTATAGGGAATCGTATGATTCAATATGCGTTTACATGCTGCCCTATTCACAAATTGTAGAGATCATGTCTATAGGATCTAAAATTGGATTAAATTGTAGAAAGCATGGCTATAGATCTGAATCAGTTTAATTATCATCTTGCTCGTTTATTCAGGAGTTCTTGACACTGTGACATTATTATCACTAGAAAATATGCCTATAGGACTAAATAGGTAATTTTGAATATTCTTACGTGTTTACCATTATTTATTATTGAGTAGAATACCTAGACATCATGCTTATAGGTTTAATCCCCTTATGCTTAAAATCAGTAGGCAAATTATTTAGGTTTCTGGAAATCATATTTAGGAAATGGATTTTGCGTGTAGCTATCTGCTCAATAATTTGGTATCACATAGAGATCCTGCCTATAGGATTCTACAACCTTAACGCATTATAATCTGTCAATGTTAATCAGTTTGGCGTGCATTTGTTGTCTAAATGCGGAGGCTAACTTGAGCCCTTATTTGCTTATATGTAAAAGTCCTAAATGTTTTGCTTGTCTCCTAGTACTTTCCCTTTTGAGAAACCTAAGTTAAAGTCTAGAACCACCCTGAAATAGAGGTCCAAATGCCTCCTGGACCATAGGCATGGGACGGGTAGTGCACGGATAGAGTACGACTTAGAATTGACTAGTGCACTTTAGGAAACAACTTAAAAATAATAATCGGGTAGCAGGGGATGATAGTCTGTGCCCACTGAATAATATGAGTAACATCCCATCTTGAGGGAATTACGAAATATTATTTCTGTTGCAGGGGTGATCCTTTAGGATAAAAAACTTAGCCCCCCTCCCCCACCTTTGTTTAAAGTTAATCATTTTATTTGCCCAAATTGCTTCCCTTCTCTTAGACTAATTCATTTATTTCGAGTTCGGACAGGACCCACAGTTGTGGACCTCGAGGAGTGCCTAACACTTTCTCCTCAAGGTAATTTGAGCCCTTACCCAATCTTTGGTGACGCGAACTAGTTAATCCAGAGTTATTTGCAAAATAGGTACCCTAACGCACCTTAATCCGTTAGCTGGCGACTCTCTTCTTTTAATACCTCCTTAAAAGAGTTGTCACGTGTCGAATCCTACTTTCGCAAAGGAGAAAACGGGCCGCGATAAGTGAGCAATAAGCCTTTGGTTTTCTTAATGCTACGGTTCTTTCCAAAGGTGGGATTTATGTGAACCGGGTGGCTCTTCCCAACGATGGATGGCGTGACAACCTTCTTAAGGGATTGAGTCCTTTTTTGATGTTTAGGTAGAAACAGTAGTGTTAATGAATAAAAAAGGGTCAAGCATGCTTCACTTGGTACCAACACACTTAACTGCACGCTTATGGTTAAAAACAAGCTTTTGGAAAGAAATGGCTCTAGTTAGTGACCTTATGTCTCTTGTGTTGACTTAGGAAATCACCGGGTGGTTTAGTTGAACCATTAGCAATCTTCAATCTTGAATACGGTTGTTGTGGTCCCTCGACTCTATCCTCTTTAACAATTCGGTTGTGTGAGAGGTGAGATATTTTGTTACAAGTCCAAGTACCCATGCGAATGGTCTAGAACTTGCCCCTAATGTGTTTCTAGGCGAAATTCTAAGTTTGCTTGGCTTGAGAAGTGATTGTAGGCTCTCATGTCACATTAGAGCTATTTGTGCTTTAACATTCAAAACATGGCCTTGTTGATAATTCATGAGTGTGTGAGTAATTGTTGGTCCCAATTGATGTGTATTTGATGCAACTTAGGCGAGCTGAAATAGCTCTTTTCTTGTGGAGGTGGGAATTACCTTATTTGCTTGAGGACAAGCAAAAGCTTAAGTTTGGGGGAGTTCATAAGTAGGGATTTTGACTACTTATTTGCACTCTTTTACTTTAGTTTTAGTTCAAAAATACTTAAAGGTATTTCCGAAAACTGATAAAATGTGCTTGCTTGCAGGAGTATTGGAAAAAGAGCCAAAACGACGAAATTCAACTCAAGAAGGAGTATTTTTGGACAAAGACTAAAACCAAGCAAAAAGAGCAAAGTGTGGACCGCACAATATTGAGTGCAGTCGCAGACTATGAAGGACCTCTGACAGAATTCCTTTGCAAAGTGCGGACCGCACAATTATTATGCGTACGTAGAAGATGAGGTTCAAAGAGATGGATTTCTGAGTCCATGAAGAAGTGCGGACTGCACTATTATTTTGCGGCCATAGAATTCAAGAGTGCGACTGCACTCAGAAATGTGCGGTCCACAGAAGTCCCTCCTTTCAAGCTCAAATTCAAGAGTGCAGCTGCACTCAGAAATGTGCGGTCTGCAGAATCTGAAGAAGTGCGGCCGAAACCAAAAATTGTGCGACTGTAGAAGTCGATCCTGTCAGGCCGAGCTTCAAAGTGCGGACCGCACACAGAATTGTGCCGCCGCAGAACCTCCGCAAGGGTAATTTTATCCAATAATTTTAGCTGTGTATAAATAGTTCTTTTTGTCAAATTTAGGTTAAGTTTGAACTCCAGAAAGTAGATAGCCATTTTTCCTTTATTGCTTTGGGAAACATTGTATTAGTTTATCATTTTAACATTGGATTTTCATCCATATCATCTATTATGAGTTTAATCTTATTTACTTCCTTAGCTTCTTCATTTTTGCCTTTGAGTAGCTAAATCTCTAGCTAGGGTTGTGACCCAACCCTAGTATGGGTACCTAATGGGTATTTGATTTAGGACTTGTTTAAGGTTGGGTGTATGATATTTAGCCTATTTCTTGCTTGAATTTAGGAATTAATGGTTGCAAATATTGATTCATGCCTAATTGACTTAGTCTCTACTTAAGAAAGAGAGACTAAGACTAGGAAAACTTGTCTAACAAGAAATGGGGGTGAACTCAAGAAATTGATAGCCTTAAAGGGTTGAATCTAGAGATAGTAAGACCCGGCTTGAGCATATATCAACGGTTTTGTGAATTACCCATTTGGACTTGAGAAAGCCAAATTGGGCAAAACCACTCTAAATACCGAGAGGTATCGAGTGGGTAATCGCGCGTTGCTTGTTATATTACACCCCGACCAACGAAATATGCTATCAAGCCCACAACCTGTTAGGTAACCACCTAGGTGGAAGTCACATCCCTAGATCTTTTATAAACTTGAAAAACAATAACACCAAAAAATATCGTTCTATAGCTTTACATTTTCAAACAATAGCATAAATTTTAGAAGTAGAAAGAAATAACCAAGTATGTGAAAGTGCATATTAGGCACGTCATACACCTAATCTAAGTATATATCTAATTGCATTGACCGCTTCACAATCCCAATCAGTAGTGTAAATTTGGGCGACATCATCTACCTGCATTGTTTTTCTTTATTTTCGTTTGATGTCAAAGGGGGAGAAACATTAGAGTAAATCAGAGCAGCAACTCAGGAGGAGCAACATCAATATCAAAATTCAGGAGTGCACACACTTAGGTGGAGCCTTCACTAAAAGGGAAGTGTCATATGCTCTGATTACTCCCTTTGATTGTCATCATAAAAAAGGGGGAGATTGTTACACCTAAGTTTTAATGATGACAATAGTGCAAATCTAACCAACTCTAATTGAATGCAGGAAATTAGGAAAGCAATGCCATCAAAAGGAAATGATATCAAATGCAGCTACTATGGAGAAATCAGTTCGTAAATTAAGGAGAGTCTGTGGAGAAAGAAATTAGAAGATTTTGATGAAAGATCAATCAAGCCATGTCGCAAATCACTCCTATATATCAGGAGCACAAGAAGGAAAGAAGATCATTGAATTCATCCTTCCTTGTAAGGTGCATTCAGAGGCAACCCTTGGGTAAAATCTTTTAAATTATTCTTGTCTCAATCAATGGTCAATCTGTAACGGCTATTTCAAGAGAAGATCACAAGTTACAATACCACAAGTCATTCCTATAAGAGGAACTGAAAGACTGAAGGAAGGACTACACAACTTAATACATATTTCTATATCTTTCTAGTTCTTAGTAGAAACACTGTATTCTTGAGTTTACTAGTATCACAAAAGATAGGAAGAGTTAGAAAACAAACAAGAGTTGTGTCAAGCATAGACAAACACTATTGATGAATATCGTTAGTGGTGAACGAACTAAAACCATAACTGTTGTAACAACTCAAATATTAAAGATCTAAGAGAACTGTCATGACCCCAATTTCCCTCAATAGGATGTCGTGATGACACCTAGTCTCTACGACCAAGTAAGCCTAACATGCAGAAAGAAATAGCAGAAATACTACTAAGTATTCAAATAAAACCTTCACATTATAATAATAACTCAACAGTACAATTGCCAATATTTTCCCCAAAACCTGGTGGAACGGAGTCATAAGCTCTACAAGATAGTAATACTAGTCTCGAACTATAATACTGTTTGAAATAAGAAAGAAATAGTAGAATGTCTAAAACAGAAGGGGACTCCGTGGCCTACGGACATAGAGTAGGTATACGTTGAAGTCTCCAAAAAAGCTACTCAAATAAACCCTGGCGTCCGGCACGGGCAGGCGTACCTGGATCTGCACAAAAAGATGTGCAAAAGCGTAGTGTGAGTACACCACAACGGTACTCAATAAGTATCAAGCCTAACCTCAGTAGAGTAGTGGCGAGGCCAGGTCAAGACACCTACTAGGATGTAATATACAGTATGAAAACATAATAACAATAAATAATGGAAGGTGGAGAAATAACTGATATGAAACAAGTTAATAACATGAACTAATACTGAATTTTGTAAGGATAAAGGTAACATAAAGGAATCAATTAAGGAGAACCACAATGATCATATATCGATAATAACTGATAGAACAAGGAAGAACAAAACAACAAGAAGTGTTTTCACCAAAAACTCATTGCAACATAAGATAAACAACAAGAATAACAACGAGGTACTGCCTCGTGCACAATAAAAATCACAACCGAGGTACTGTTAGGCCCTGTAAAAAATATTCTAATGATTAAGACTTTATAGTGAACAAACGATAATTGGGAATAATGTTTTTGACTACTAAAAGAGACCTATAAGATATAACCACGTCACTTTGACATGAAAATACATATGAAAAGTGTTTTGGAACATATTAAGGAGGTTTGTAAGTGGGAAGAAGTTGTTCGGAATGAGTTTGAAATATTAAGTGGAAAAGGTATCTTAATTTGCACAACACCTTCCTTTGAACGGGTATAACTCTCATAACATAAAGATATTTTCCGAGAATTTTGCCCCTAAAGCGTAACCGAGTCTAGTTTCAAAAGCATCAAGTCGTTCATCATTTGGACATTCCTACTAAACGTTATGATCAAATTACAAAGTCAGACCATCCAGTTATTTTGGCAGACAACGAAGCAAGGCTCGCTTCTCCAGACCGGACGTGGATCATGTATTCTGTTGCATGCAGTGGATAGTGAAGTGAGGCTCACTTCGCCAGACTGGGCGCGCTCCGACTTAAGGTCTTTTTAAGTCTTTTCGGGGGCTCATTTTCCCCATTTCACTTGGATGAATTTTGGAGCTTTCCTCCACTCTCTCAAGACCCCAAACTCCTCCCATATTCAAGATAAGAAATCCCCATTATCTTGGTGTGAATCCTATCATTTCCACACTAGAACTAACTCAATCTATCATGAAATCATTAGCTTTTCAAGACATTTCTTCAAGAACTCAAACGAGGGTTTTGCAAGATTTCTTCCAAAAGGTAATACTACACCCTTATACTTACATGCCTAGATTTATTATGGTAATATGAGTATGAATTAAGTATTGGAACTTATGGGATGGTGATTGGAAGCCATAAGTTCCCAATTTAAAACCATAGCCATTGTAGAGATTGAAAGGTGATTATTTGATGGAATATTTGTTGGTTGGGTGTGGATGGATGGTCATGCATGTGATGTTGGAAGTTATAAATTATTTAAGAATGATGGTGGGATAAATTGTTGGTAAATGGTGGTAGTTGGATGAACTAATTCTATGGTTAATAAATATAGAGATTTATGCCTACTAGCTGTTTGATAAAATGGCCTAAATTATAGGATTTGTTACTAATATTGGCCCCATTGGATGTTGTTATTGGATATTGAAGTTTCTTAGTGTAGTGGATCATTGTAGTGTCATTAAGGGGCAAATTTGAGGTATGTTGGCTAAACTCCTCTTGTAGAATCGAAACACATGATATCCTCGTAAGTTGTAACTATGATCGGCTCAAGCTCTTATGTCTCATGTTCCGAGTTGTTCCTTATAAATTTGACTATTCCGAATAAACTCTGTGTCAAAAGATATCTGTTCAAAATGTGTTCTGAATGCTCTTATCATATGTGTTATCCTTCGAGATTGTATTCAAATGTGACCTTGTGCAGAAATATTATGAATTCAATTATGTCTCAATTGCTAGTTATTATACCAAATTGTGGAAGAAAATTAAATGTTCCTAAGACTCTTATTTGATCATATGTGTACTAAAAGTTGTGATTAGAGATTCTTTGTTGTTGATAATCCATGATGATGTTTGAAAGTGAAAGGGGTGAACACGAAATATGAAATACGGCCGACGTGCCAAGAATGATATTACATGTGTGGCCACTAGTACCAATGAAATGAAAAGATGAGTAAAAGACTATGAAATGAGCTGAAAGTCCTTTATATAATAAACATTTGAGAGTATCGTTAGTCACCGAGGAAGGGTAGGTTGAAAGAACCTAACCCCGAAACTACACGTGTCGGTGTAGGAGTGGATTGTGATTATTCCCCTTATTTGGGATGAGATTGATGTGATGAGATTATTCCCCTTAAATGGGATGAGATGATTTCTAGTAAAGGGTGATGTCGATCCACACGGCATTGTTGTGAGACGGCCTAGCCGATCGGCTCGAGATCGGATGTCATACCGCACACATGGTGGTGATTGTTCTTGAGATAGTGATTGAGATTATGATTGTGATTGTAATTGGATGTGTTTGGGTGAGATGGCCTAGCCAATTTGGTCGTGATTAGACTTTTTGTTAAAGACACGGTGGTATATCGGTACTAAATATCTCCCAACCTAAAATAAGAAAATTTACTTGAAATCTTATCTTTCTCTTAACTTGATGTCTTGGTATTGTTTAAGGCTCCCGTGGATTCTATGATTGTTCTTCCTTGTATTATTACTCATTCAATTGAGAGGGCGTTTAGTCATTCATACTAGTACTATTCCATATGTACCAATATCCATTTTGCCAGGGGGCCTGCATCTTTAATGAATGCATGTGGTTCCACAGCAGGCGGCATTGATCAGTGCTAGCGATACACCCTCTTCCCACCTAACTTGGTGAGCCCCACTTTATTTCGGAGTCGTGTATCTTTTGTTTCTCGTGTATTGTGTTTTGAGGTATAGTCGGGGCCTTGTTGCCGGCACAATCATAGTACTCTTTTGTATCCATTAGAGGATCCGTAGACATAGTGTGGGTTGTACCTTGGTTATGGGAAAGTGAAACTAATGATGTTGTAATTGTATCACATACTTCTACTTTTAAACTATGAATGTGTAATATAATATTTTGGAGACTTATAAATGACGTAACTAATGGCAATGAATTGGTGTTGTTCACATAACCTTCTCATTGTGCAGTCAACGAAATTTATCTTCTCTTTATTCATGGGTAAGTTCGGGTTGGAGGCATTGTACAAGCTTGCTTGACTGGGGTATCTCGATTGAGCGTCGGTCGAGCTCCCCGAGATTGGGGCATGACAAACTTGGTATTAGATCTTAAGGTTTTAAAGTGTCCTAGGATATCTTGGAGCCGTGTCTAATAGAGTCCTTCTTATCGGTGTATTGTCAACCACATCTATAATTAGGAGGCTACTTGGGCATTCAGGAATGTTACGCTTCTTCAACACTCTATATTGTTTGATAGAGCTTGACTATAAGATTGTCTTCTAACTCGCGCATTGAGGTTCAGGGTAAGTCTAAACATTCTTCCGTCTATTCCAAATAATATTGTCATATGGCATGACAAATGGATAAAGGCCTGAATATTAAGGAAATGGCATATGTATCATGTTTAATGAATGGTATAGACATATAAGATAAGTATATAGTACCCGGAGCATACTTTATATGAGAAAAGTGTTAGAAGTAATTACCCACCTCCAAAGAGACATTGGCATGATAACTGAGACCTAGGCTTAACTAGTACATGTGGATAGTGTGGGAACCATGTATATGATCCTAAGATGTTGAAGAAAATTTGTTACATAGTCATGTGATATATAAAAGGCATGACTTGGAGGGTAATGACGATAGTGTAGGTCTCTCACGGGAGATAAGAAGTTATGAAAGAGATAATGATGAGTTCTTTATGCCCATATGTGACTTGTTAGGCAATGATAGGTCTAAGGAGAAAACAAAAAATAGAACATCAAAGTATATGTCATAAGATATCTCTTTGAGTATAAGGAGAGTTAATTGAGCTCACAATGAGAAGACCCTTGCACCATGAATGTTATAAGAGTCCTATAAATGTAAGAAGTTCTATTACATTCCTAAACGATATTGACATGACGAATTTGGGTCCCAAGCCTGTGAGGCCGAATAAGAGTTGAGCACTTATGAGGTTAATACCATGGCGACTTAAACCTCCCTAATAGTCGATCATATACAAGAGCACTAGAGATATGAAACATATGTCCCTGAAATTGCTAAGTTTAAGACATGTGTCGAAATCTGGAATATTCACCCCAAGTGGGGAAGAAAGGGCCATAGTGAGGCCAATTAAGTACAATAAAACATGAGTGGAACCATGTATCTATGATGTTTGAATATTTTATTGAAGACATGTGTAGTCTAGAAAAGTGGTAAGGGTTAATGTGATGCTCTGAAAATATACGCTACTGATAGACCACTAGTATATCCAAGAATGTGGAAGGTTAAGAAAGGTAAATTCTCCATACATGACAATGTACATGACATGGTCAATGATCCTAGGAACTAAGGGAGAGAAAAAGGGATAAGTGTAAGGTTTGCAAGAGGGATTTATACTTGTTAGAGTGTCAAAGACAATGGAACCCAAGGAAGTACTATAGATCAAATGTGAAAGGCTTGTGAGTGTTCATAATGAGTTTATCATGGATTTTCGATTTCACTAAAGTTCCAAGACTCTAAGAAAGACAAAATAAGTGGGAGAAATAAATGTGGTGCTATAATAACCCAAGATTTCATTTGGACTCAATGGAGAGCCTCTTAAGAATCTTACAAATAAGGGAGTGTTAAGTGATACATGGAAGAACACACTTTCTCACAGGTATCCCAACAAGTATCGAGAGTCTAGCATGATGAATTCACAACTAAGAGAAAGGACCACGTAACATATGGAAGAGTGAATAACTATTCACTAACTAGGAAGAATGAGGCAAGAAGGATTGGAAGAAAATCTATAAATTGAGATGGTCATAGTTATCGTACAACAGTTCGTACTAGGTTTGTGGACTTGCCTGGAGCACAAGTGTTAATAGAAGGTATAAAGAACCAACTGTAATGTAACCGTCTTGAGTGACACTGAATATCAACTAAAAGATTTAGAGGGAGTTCATGTCTACATATTACAATGGAAAGTGAGACTACTGGTGGTGAAGTGGTGGTGTGGTAAACTCAATAAACCAGGTACAATGATACTACGAGTTCATGGGAGATGTGTGTGACACAATAAGGCTATCAACTATGCATTAAGGGAAAAATGGGATGGGAATGAATGTCCCAGTTACAAAGAAAATATAGTACCAACATATTGTCTAGGCCAAAAAGGTGATCAAAAAAGGAAAACAACACAATCTACCCAAAGGACAAAGGGAAATGTTCGAAACATATTGAGAGAGGATGAACACTTGTTACAAACCAGGCATGTTTAACATGTTAGCTCTCAAGCTGCATAACCAGGAAAAACTATTGGTAGCTACAATACTGGGAATAAGGTGAGTTACTTATCGAGGATGGAATTAGGTGGACTAAGTATTACACTTAGGAGGAAAACATGAAGTCATTGTTGAAGAATTCGGGAGGATCTCAAGTTTCAGAAAGGGCCATGTTCGGGCCAGTACCTCTTTTGAATTGAATATATAAAAAGGGTGTTGATATGTGCTTTGGAGGTGTTTAACAGTAATGAGGGACCATGAGAATGTTCACAAAATAAGTAGAGTGATTTCTTAAACCCTATGAGGCACATAAGAAGAAAAGGGAGTGGCTAAGAAAGGTCTGAGCACAACGTTGCTTTACATTTCACTCGATGTCGTGCATGATAATGTTACAAGGGTGTGTGCACAAGCTAGCACATGTTATTCATTTAAAATAGAAGGTCCTATAAGAAACTCATCAAGTAAAGTCCTTTGTTGAGAATTTGGAGGAGCAAGTTGTAAGTATTAACATAAGATTGTAACTCTAACAAGGAAATTATTGTGGAACTCAATTCCTAGGAGGTCATATGTAAGAGAAATGTGATAAAGATGTTCCACTAATGATTCATCTGGTTCAAAAGTATGTTCATGCAATATTTTGTGACTCAATGCTATGTTAAGATCATGTTTATGTTGTCTCTTCAATATAGATGTCCATATATGACTGAAGAAGTAATGGAGTGTTCATAATGATGTACTTTCATATAACGAATCGTAATTGGGGCAAGGAGTAGCTACAGTAACGTATTTTGAGGGGTATAGGTCCAATGAAGGCCGTGGTCGAGAATTTTATCGTGTACAGGGTTATTGTCGCACTGTGTGGTGCCTCGTATGGTAGGAGACGTAGATCTCCCATCGGATGGTCTGAAGTTGGTATACAGAGTTGATAGGGCCAAACCTCGTTCACTAAGCTATGGCAAAAGGCAAGATCGTAAAGGAGTGGTTGATGAAGGCTGGAGGTCAAAAGTCATATTCCGATGTTCGACATAGAGATTTAGAGTTTGAGGAAAATGAATGGGTGTTTCTAAAGATTTTCCCCATGAAAACATTATGTGATTTGTTAAGAAAGGGAAATTGAGTCTAAGAGATACATTGCGTTATATAAAATCTTGAAGAAAATGTGTCAAGTGGCCTATGAGCTTGAATTACGTCATGAGTTGTCCTCCATGCATCCCGTATTTCATGTGTCCCTATTAAAGCAAGTGATTGGGGATCCGTCACTCATTGTCCCTGTGGAGAATGTCGGGATTAATGAAGGTTTGACCTATAAAGAGGTTCATGTTGCCATCTTTTGTAGACAAGTTCGAAAGCTGAGGACCAAGGAAGTTTCATCCGTCAAGGTGTTATGGTGGGAAACACATGTGGAAGAAGCGACTTAGGAGGAGGAAGAAGTTATGGAGTGGAGATAACCTCACTTATTTGTAGGATAAGGTAATAGTATGTATAGACTATTGGAAGCCCTCTTCTTTTGGGTATTATGTTTTATGCCCATACATGTGTGCCTCCATGTCTTGGAGCAGTTACGTAAGTTAAAAATAATGAAAAGGTAAGAAATGGTGTGTTTAGTGTTATGTATACTTACGGTACCTTATATGGCATATGGATATGTTTCTTTGGTTAGTTTATGTGGTCTCTGACAGGTGGATAGATATAAAGGAGGCTCTGCCAAAAAATTTGAAAATTTGGGGAGTTAGTTAAAGTTTGAGGAACTAAGGCTTGAAAGTAAGTTATGAATGATTAAGATGATGGTTTAGGGGTAAGGAGAATGACTCTGTACTTAGATAAGACTTGTAGGGTTTTCAGGAAGTCGATTAAGGTTTGAGAAACTAAAGGATATGAATAGGTGTTAAGGAAACTTAAGTACTCTCTCTCTAAGGATAGAAAAGGCCAAGATCCAACATTCGAGGATGAATGTTCCTAAGTGAGGAAGAATGTAAGGCCCTGTAAAAAATATTCTAATGATTAGGACTTTATAGTGCACAAATGATAATTGGGAATAATATTTTTGAGTATTAAAGCAGACCTATATGATATAACCACATCATTTTTACATGAAAATACATATGGAAAGTGTTTTGGAACATGTTAAGGAGGTTTGTAAGTGGGAAGAAATTGTTTGGAATGAGTTGGAAATATTAAGAGGAAAAGGTGTCTTAATTTGCAAAACACCTGCCTTTGAATGGGTATAACTCTCATAATATAAAGATATTTTCCATGAAGTTTTCATCTAAAGCGTAGTCCTTCGAGTCTAGTTTCAAAAGCATCAAGTTGTTCGTCATTTGGACATTCCTACTAAAAGTTATGATCAAATTACTAAAGCCAGACCGCCCAGTTATTTTGGTGGAAAGCGAAGCAAGGCTCGCTTCTCCATACCGGGCATGGATCATGTATTCTGTTGCATGCAGTGCATAGAGAAGTGAGGCTCACTTCGCCAGACTGGGCGCGCCCCAACTTAAGGTCTTTTTAAGTCATTTTGGGGGCTCATTTTCCCCATTTTACTTGGACGAATTCTGGAGCTTTCCTCTACTCTCTCAAGACCCCCAACTCCTCCCAGATTCAAGGTAAGAAATTCCCATTATCTTGGTGTGAATCCTATCATTTCCACACTAGAACTTACTCAATTCACCATGAAATCCTTAGATTTTCAAAAACTTTCTACAAAACCCAAAGGAGGGTTTTGCAAGATTTCTTCCAAAAGCTAATCTTACACCCTTAGACTTACATGCATGGATTTATTATGGGAATATGAGTATGAACTAAGTATTGGAACTTATGGGATGGTGATTGAAAGCCATAAGTTTCCAATTTAAAACTTAGCCATTGTAGAGATTGAAAGGTGATTATTTGATGGAATATTTGTTGGTTGGATGTGGATGGATGGTCATGCATGTGATGTTGGAAGTTATAAATTGTTTAAGAATGATGGTGGGATAAATTGTTGGTAAATGGTGATAGTTGGATGAACTAATTCTATGGCCTAAATTATGGAATTTGTTACTAATATTGGTCCCATTGGATGTTGTTATTGTAGATTGAAGTTTTTTAGTGTAGTGGATCATAGTAGTATCATTAAGGGGCGAATTTGAGGTATGTTGGCTAAACTCCTCTTGTAGAATCGAAGCTCATGATGTCCTCGTAAGTTGTAATTATGATCGGCTCAAGCTCTTATGTCTCATGTTCCGAGTTGTTCCTTATAAATTTGACTATTCTGAATAAACTCTATGTCGAAAGATATATGTTCAAAATGTGTTCCGAATGCTCTTATCATATTGTGTTATCCTCCGTGATTGTATTCAAATGTGACCATGTGCCAAAATATTATGAATTCAAATATGTCTCAATTGCTAGTTATTATGCCAAATTGGGGAAGAAAATGCAATATGCCTAAGACTCTTATTTGCTCATATGTGTACTAAATGTTGTGATTAGAGATACTTTTTTGTTGATAATCCATGATGATATTTGAAAGTGAAGGGGTAAACATGCAAAATGAAATACGGCCGACGTGCGAAGAATGATATTATATTTGTGGCCACTAGTGCCAATGAAATGAAAAGACGAGTAAAAGACTATGAAATGAGCTAAAAGTCCTTTATATAATAAACATTTAGGAGTATCGTTAGTCACCGAGGAAGGGTAGGTTAAAAGAACCTAACCCCAAAACTACACGTGCCGATGTAGCAGTGGATTGTGATTATTCCCCTTATTTGGGATGAGATAGATGTGATGAGATTATTCCCCTTAAATGGGATGATATTATTGCTAGTGAAGGGTGTTGTCGATCCACATGGCGTTATGGTGAGACGGCCTAGCCGATCGGGTCGAGATCGGATGCCATGTCGCACACATGGTGGTGATTGTGCATGAGATTAAGATTGAGATAGTGATTTAGATTGTGATTATGATTGTAATTGGATATCTTTGGGTGGGACGGCCTAGCCGATAGGGCCGTGATTGGACTCCGTGATAAAGACACAGTGGTATATCGGTACTAAAGATCTCCCAACCTAAAATTCAAAAATTTACTAGAAATCTTATGTTGCACCTAACTTGATGTCTTGGTATTGATTGAGGCTCCCATGGATTCTATGATTGTTGTTCCTTGTATTATTACTTGTTCTATTGAGAAGGTGTTTAGTCATTCATACTAGTACTATTCCATATGTACTAATGTCCCTTTTGCCGGGGGCTGCATCTTTAATAGATGCAGGTGATTCCACAACAGGTGGTATTGATCAGTGGTAGCGGCACACCCTCTTCCCAGCTAACTTGGTGAGCCCCACGTCATTTCGGGGTCGTGTATCTTTTGTTTCTCATGTATTGTGTTTTGAGGTATAGCCGGGGCCTTGTTGCCGGCACAATCATAGTACTCTTGTGTATCGGTTAGAGGCTCCGTAGACATAGTGTGGGTTGTACCTTGGTTATGGGAAAGTAAAACTAATGATGTTATAATTGTATCACCTACTTCAACTTTTAAACTATGAATGTGTAATGTAATATTTTGGAGACTTAGAAATGATGTAACTAATGGTAATGAATTGGTGTTGTTCACATGACCTTCTCATTGTGCAATCAACGAAATTTATCTTCTCTTTATTCTTGGGTAAGTTCGAGTAGGAAGCATTGTACAGGCTTGCTTGGGTGGGGTATCTCGGTTGAGTTTCGGTCGCGCTCCACGAGGCTGGGGCGTGACAGGTACTGCCTCTATTCACATTTCTCAATTTCAATCACAATCTTTCCTTATACCGCCGCGTGAGCCTTACATTTAAATAGTTTTGAAAATATTTTTCCCGAAATTGCTACACGCACTTTAGCCAACCTTATGATGCCGTGTGGCTTCACGTAATTCCCTATTAAGAAACACACACATAAGTCCCACCTTATGCCGATGCACGCACATTAACCCCTATCCTTATACCGCCGCATGCGCGTCAATATCATATCACAATAACAACTCGCACCACAAGTGCCCATATGTCACAACTTGCCAATAATCAACAATATCAATATTTCCACAACAATAGTCCATGGCTCCACCACATCGTGTACAAGCATATCAACAATAACACTGAATGTACATTCTCAACAAGAAAGATGTCTCAACAATTAACACTTCGCCTCAACATGATAATGACTTTCACAACTTCAACACCAATAACACAACAATGAGAAAGATAATGTGTAACCACGATATTAAATAAGAATAACTCGCAATAAAAGAGATAACACATACAGTGACTCCAAATAAGGATAATCAATTATGAAAGAGATAACAAGTAGCAATGACTTCAAGTATTGATAATCAATAATGAAAGAGATAACATGTAACAATAATTTTAAATAATGATAAATTGACAATGAAAGAGATAACATGTAACAATGAAAGAGGTAACAAGTTCAACTAAAGCATAAGAGCCAAATATCAAGTAAGATGTGAACAAGTGTTAACAAAGTCATTGAAAGCATGTAAGGATAGACTAACACAAGTAAGAATAGGTTGACTACAAGAATTTAGAACATAACATGACAATTCAATTAAAGCATGGAAAGAGTGTAAGTAGCCTAAACCGGTCAAATACCACATACAACACGTGTACCCACTTGTCACCTTGCATGCACAACTTTCACATAACACAAATGACACAATCAATCCCAAATCCTAAGGGGTAGTTCCCCCACAAAAGGTTAAGCAAGATACTTACCTCAACTAGGCCAATTCAACCCTCAGAAATAGATTTTTCCCTAAAATTCACCTCCATACGACTCAAATCTAAAAACAATCGACTTAATATCATCAAACAATACAAGGAAAATCAATTACAATAGATAAAATTATGATTTTTACACTTTTCCCAAAAAGTCAACAAAAGTCAACCCGGGGCTCGCCTGGTCAAAACCCGGGTCCAATGGTAGATTTCGACTACCCATGACCCCATGAATTTATATATGGGATTAGTTTCAAAATCCGCGTCCAAATCGACTCTCAAAACTTAAATTCTTATTTTTCTAAAACTTGACAAAGTTTCACAAATTTTCTTTTTTAATTCACATGATTTTGATGTTAAAATCTAATATATATTGATGGAATATAATTGGAAATAGATTAGAATCAGTTACCCATAGTTTGTAGATGAAAATTCCCTCTCTAAATCGCCTCCTACCGAGTCTAAGATTCTAAAATGAGAGAATATGAGATGAAATCCCGACTTCCAATCCTTTTGATCAGCTGCTAATGTCGCAATTGCGACATGGGTTTGCAATTGTGAAATATTCCTCGCAAATGCGGCCACTGTTAGTCCTATGCAGAGGTCGCAATTATGGCTCTGACTTCACATTTGGGAAGAATATCTCCAACGCAAATGCAACTATTTTGTCGCAAATGTGACTGTTTTGTCGCTAATGCGAACTAGACCTCTACCTGAACTTCTTCGCAAATGCGAGACAGGTATTGCAATTGCGATACCTAAGGTCCACCGCTAAGATTGCAATTGCAAACCTGGTGTTCACAAATGCGACACCAGAGGCACCAGATTTTCCATTTTCAGTTCAAACCTTCTGAAACATGTCTGAAACTCATCCGAGCCCTCGGGGCTTCAAACAAAATATCCACACAAGTCTAAAAACATCATTTGAACTCGCTCGCGTGATCAAAATACAAAAATAACATCTAAAACTTCGAATAGAACACTAAAATACATGAATTTCGAAGTAACATTCAAGAATCACCAGAATTACAACTAAACATCTGAATCCTATCAAATCAACTCCAAATGATAACAAATTTTGCAGACAAGTTCTAAATAGCATAACGGACCTACTCCAAATCCCAAAATCAAATTCCGAGCTCGATAGCTAGAAATCAATCTACAGTCAAACATTTCAACTTCAAATTGCCAAATTTCGGCAAGACAACCCAAATCAACCTACGGACTTCCAAAATCAATTCTGGGCATACGCCCAAGTCCTAAATCACGATACGAAGCTATCGGAGCCACCAAAATACCATTTCGGGGTCGTTTTCACAAAATTCAAAGTTTGGTCAACATTTTTAACTTAAACTTCTAAGTCAAGGATCAAAGTATCTGAATCAACCCAAAAGCTTCCCAGAACAAAACTAATCAACTCTATAAGTCATAAAACCATAAATACACATGTGTGAAGCATCAAAAGGGGAAACGGGGCAGAATTACACAAAACGACCTATCGGGTCGTTACATTCTCCCCCTCTTAAAACAAACAATCATCATCGAACGTGCATCCCAGGTCGCCTCCATGACCGGATGACCCCTCCATTGAACCTTCACTGACGCAATGTTCTTTGAACTCAACTTCCGGACCTGTCTATCCAAGATAACCACCAGCTCCTCAATATAAGTCAAATCCTTATCCAATTAGACTAAGTTGAACTCTAAATTATGAGAGGGATCACCATATTACTTCTGGAGCATATAAACATGGAACACCAGATGAACCGCAGACAAACTAGGCGGCAATGCAAGCTTGTAGGCCACCTCACCAATCCTCTCACGGATCTCAAAAGGTTTGATATACTTAGGGCTCAACTTGCCCTTCCTTCCAAACCTCATCACATCCTTCATAGGTGAAACCCAGAGCAAAACGCGCTCTCCAACTGGAGGTGAATTGTTGTACTCAACTCAACCTATGCACCTAGCTCAAGTTGTACATGTCACGCCCCAAACCCGGGGAGCGCGACCGGCGCTCAACCGAGTGAACCCGGCCGAGCAAGCCTATTAGATTTCCTTCTACCCAACTCATTCATGAATATATAGAATATATGTTTTCGTTATTCAAACAATAAAGTGATCATGTCTGCAATACCAATTTCTTACCATTAGTTTCTTCATTTTAAGATCTCAATTTCACACACATTTTTCATAATCTGAATTTGAAATAGTAATTCAAATACAACATAACGAGTTTGACTTCCCCAGCACCAATATACAACCCACACTATGTTTACGGAGCCTCTATAGATAAAGAAGAGTACTATGATAATGCCGGCAACAAGGCCCCAACTATACCTCAACCATAATACATAAAGAACAAAATATACATAACCCCGGGATGAAGTGGGGATCACCAAGTCAGCTGGGAAAAAGGTGTACTACTATCACTGATCAATATCTCCTGTTGTGGAACCACCTGTATCCATTTAAAGATGCAGCGCCCCCAACAAAAGAGACGTTAGTACCGTCGAATAGTACTAGTATGAAAACCAAACATCAATTTAAGAATTCAAAAATACAATATGAATTTGATGAATCGGGACGGCAATAGAATAATATAGATAGCCGTTTAAACCAGAGCAAGCTTATTAAGAGTTGTCAATAACATTTATAGGATTTACGATGAGATCCTCTGTAACCATCTTTACACAAAGCGGCCCCGCCGCCTCACCCAATGTATGCAGGTGGAGATGTAAGCACAATACCACAACTCTACTCAAGCGGCCTTGCCGCCTCACCCCAATGTATACGAGTGGAGGTATAACCACAATTCCAAGAACCTACTCAAAGAGGCTATGCCGCATCATCCCAATGTATGCGGGTGGAAATGCAATCCCACAATACCATAATCCCTACACAAAGCGTTCATGCCGCCTCACCCCCAATATATACGGGTAAAAATGCATCAACGATACCAATACCTATACAAAGCGGCTATGCCGCCTCACCCCAATATATATATGTGGGTGGTGGTGTAACAACAATACCAAAACTATACACAAAGTGGTCGTACCGCCTCACCCCAATGTATGCGGGTGGAGGTGCAATCCCACAATACCATAATCCCTACACAAAGCGGTCATGCCACCTCACCCCAATATATACGGGTGGAGGTGTATCACAATCACAATCTCCACACAACTTTGCATAATAACTTCCACATAAATCACGACTTGAAATTATCACATGTGCATACACAATCCATATTTTGGAACACATCCTCAATTTATAATGCAATATGATAAGAGCATTTGAAACACGAATTGAACATATATCTTTATCACAAAACTTATCGGAATACTCGATTTTTCATCAACATCTTGGAACTTACAAGGATAATGGGGATTCTAATTCTTTAAGAAGAGTTTAGCCAACATACCTCAATTGAGCTTCCTTAAACTCTAAAATGTTCCGAAATTCTTAGCAACTTCAATCTATTTTAGAAATATAACAAAATGAAGCAAAATTAGGAAGATGATCATGGTTTTAGCTCATTTGAGCATTTTATCAAACACTAGGTGTGCATAAGGTTTCAAGGTCTTTTCATGGAGGATTCCATCATCCCGCAACCCAATCGTTACCATTTTTAGCTTAACAATCTTCCTACACCCTTTGATAACACATGCATGTAAAATAAATAACTCTCATGCCCAAAAATTATCTTGCCAATTACCCATTTCTAGACAAAATTCGAAATTGAGGGTTAGAGTGAAGAATCTTACCTCTAGGATGAAGACCTAGTGAGTTTCCCTTCTTAATCTTCCAAAGTTTGAGCAAGAATTGAAGAACAATTATTGAGGAATAACTTCTCACTCTAGGGCACTCTCTCTCACTCTAAAATGTCAGATTTTAGCTCAAAATAGCCCAAAGCGTGTATTTAATGAGGTAGGGTTGGGTTTTAAAAACCCAAAAATAGAGCTCCGGAACAAGGTCTGTGATCGCATAATCGATATGCGGACCGCATATCGGCCGCATAATTTGGCCTCCAAAACTGGGCATGACTGACCTGGTCTACGGTCATTATGCAGCCCGCGGACCTGTTCTGCGGTCGCATAATGCACCGCAGAATTGGTCTACGGTCGCATAATGTGCCGCAAACCTGATCTCCAAACCTCCCCTTTCCTGTCTCACTCTGCGACCGTTATGCGGTCCGTAGAGTGATTTTGCGACCGCATAGTGGGCCACAGAAATGTATTCTTTTGCCGAAAATTTTCCTTTACTCTCTGGTGCATTATTCAACCCAAAGAGTCCGAGTCGCGACTTGCAAGCTCGCCATGAAGAATTTCTACAATCCTCAAACACGTAAGCCTAGTCCAGCACCATGAAACATTATTTTTTTCCTTTGCAAAATTTTACGGGGCCTTACAGTACAGCTCTCTAGAAACGCGATGTGAACTGTGCACCCTGGTCAGAGATGATGGATACCGGTACGCCATGAAGTCAGACAATCTCGCAGATATATATCTGAGCCAACTGCTCTAAAGAATAGGTAGTCACTACCGGAATAAAATGAGATGACTTGGTCAACCTGTTCACAATCACCCATACCGCGTCAAATTTATTCTGAGTTCATGGGAGCCCAACAACGAAGTCCATGGTAACACGCTCCTATTTCCACTCGGGAATCTCAAGTCTCTAAAGCAAACCACCCAGCCTCTGATGCTCATACTTCACATGCTGACAACTTAGGCACTGAGCTACATACTCCACTATGTCTTTCTTCATTCTTCTCCACAATTAATGTTGCCTCAAATCCTGATACATCTTAGCGGCACCCGGATGAATGGAGTACCGCAAACTGTGATCCTCTTCAAGGAATAACTCAGGCAACCCATCCACATTGGGCACACATAATCAGCCCTGCATCCGCAATACCCCGTCATCACTAATAGAAACCTCCTTCGCATCGCCGTGCTGTACTGTGTCCTTAAGGACAAGCAAATGGGGGTCGTCATACTGACAAGCTTTGATGCGATCATATAAAGAAGACCGAGAAACCACGCAAGCAAGAACTCGACTAGGCTCCGAAATATCCAATCTAACAAACTGGTTGGCCAAGGCCTGAACATTCATGGCTAGTGGCCTCTCTACTGCCGGTAGATATGCTAAACTACCCAAGCTCTCCGCCTTTCCACTCAAGGCATCGGCCACCACATTGGCCTTCCCGGGATGATATAAAATAGTGATATCATAGTCTTTAAGCAACTCTAACCATCTCCACTGCCGCAAGTTAAGATCTTTCTGTTTGAACAGATGTTGTAGACTCCGGTGGTCGGTATATACCTCACTAGGAACACCGTACAAATAGTGCCGCCAAATATTCAGTGCATGAACAATAGCTGCCAATTCTAAGTCGTGGACCAGATAATTCTTCTCATATGTCTTCAACTACTGAGACGCGTAGGCAATCACCCTACCGTCTTGCATCAACACCGCGCTAAGGCCAACATGTGATGCATCACAACACTGGAGTTGTAGTCAAAGTAGTCTTGAGATTTTGAAAGCTCGCCTCACACTCCTCGGACCATCTGATATGAGCACCCTTCTGGGTCAATCTGGTCATAGATGCAGCAATAAATGATAAACCCTCTACCAAACGGCGATAGCACCTGTCCAAACCAAGGAAACTCCGTATCTCAGTAGCTGAAGGCGGTTTGGGCCAACTCTGAACTGCTTCAATCTTCTTTAGATCTACCTTGATTCCCTCACTTGACACCACATGACGTGAAAATGCCACTGAATCAAGCCAGAATTCACACTTTGAGAATTTTGCATACAACTTCTTTTCTCTCAAGGTCTGAAGCACGATCCTCAGGTGTTGCTCATGATCTTCCCGGCTATGGGAGTACACAAAGATGTCGTCAATAAACACAATGACTAATGAATCAAGATATGGCTTGAATACACTGTTAATCAGGTGCGTAAATGTTGCTGGGGCGTTGGTCAACCCAAATGATATCACAAGGAACTCGTAGTGACCATACCTGGTCCTAAAGGTAGTCTTCGAAATATCCGAATCTAGAATATTTAGTTGATGATAACCTAACCGTAAATCAATCTTTGAGAATATTCTGCCACATTGTAGCTGATCAAATAGGTCATCAATGCCTGGCAATGGATACATGTTCTTCATTGTGACCTTGTTCAACTACCGATAATCAATACACATGCGCATATAACCATCCTTTTGCTTCACAAACAACATCGGTGCACCCCAAGGTGACACACTAGGCCAAATGAAACCCTTATCAAGCAACTCTTGCAACTACTCCTTCAACTCTGCTAGGGTCATGCGATATGGTGGAATAGAATTGGGCTGAGTGCCTAGCAACAAGTCAATACCAAAGTCGATATCCCTATCGGGCGGCATGGGTGGCAGCATTGACATCCCTTACAAAGGATAGATAAGCATATCACCCCTTCTCAACCATCCGCTGGCCTTTAGAAATGACACAACCCTGCTAGGAACATAATCCAATGCACCCCTCCACTCTAACCGTAGCAAACCTGGCATAGCCAATGTCACAGTCTTGGTGTGACAATCTAGAATAGCATGATAGGGCGACAACCAGTCCATATCCCAGATAACATCAAAGTATACCATACTAAGCAATAATAGATCAACTCTAGTCTCAAAAACACCAACAACAACTAAACACGACCGATACATACAGTCCACAATAATAAAATCTCCCACAGGCGTGGAAACATAAACAGGAGAACTCAAAGAATAACAATATATATCCAAATACATAACAAAGTAAGATGACACATATGAATAAGTGGATCCCGGATCAAATAAGATTGATGCATCTCTATGGCAAACCGGAACCATACCTATAATGATTACATCAGAAGCAACTGCGTCCGTCCTACCTGGAAAAGCATAGAATATGGCCTGGCCTCCCCCTCTAGGGCAACCTCTACCCATCTGTCCCCCACCCCTAGCTAGTTGTGTGGGTGGAGGGGCAACTGGGGTAGAAACCATAGCCTGAGAAGTCTGTGGACCTGACTGAATCTGTGGAGCCTGAATAGTCTGTGGAGGTGCACCCCTCCTAAGCCTGGGGCAGTCTCTAACTATATCATGGGTATCACCACACTCAAAGAAAGCTCTCGGTAGGTGTGGCTACTGGGACTGGCTCGGGTCTGGTCGGCTAGACTGACCGCTGAAGGCACCTCGTGCAGGAGATACACTAGAAAATGGCTGAGAAAAGTGTGCAACCTGAGACCTCGGAATAACCGGAGCACCACTAGAAGACGGAAGTGCTGAGTGAAATGGAAGGCTCACATAGCCTCTGCCATGACGGGTTGTAGCTGCACCGTGACCNGTGGAGGTGCACCCCTCCTAAGCCTGGGGCAGTCTCTAACTATATCATGGGTATCACCACACTCAAAGAAAGCTCTCGGTAGGTGTGGCTACTGGGACTGGCTCGGGTCTGGTCGGCTAGACTGACCGCTGAAGGCACCTCG